>CAUYPK010156199.1:0-70320 GCA_963574355.1 Loris lydekkerianus
TGCCATGTGCCTGAGGCCTAGTGCAACTTCCTGAGCCTGACTAGAATTAGATCCATCGAGAAACTTCCGTGTAGCAACGACTCAGCAAGGCCCGGCCTGAAACTGCCTCTACCTAGATACAGCCAATGTGGTACCATGCCAATGGCCCGACCCTGTCATGTACCTCTTTCTCCGCCTTCTTTCCCCGCCCCTTCTCCACAATTAAAAAAATAAATAAATAAATATTAAAATAAATAAAAATAAAAAAAAATAAAGTTTTTGGGAGTTTGATCAAAAAAAAAAAAAGAATTTCTGTTTGGTTATTTCTTATGGTTTTTTAATTTATTCAAATTTTCATTTTGCTTATGAATCATTTTTCTGATTTCACTTAGTAATCTGTATTCTCTAGTAAGTGAATGAGCGTTTTAAAGAGGATTATTTTGAATTCTTACACAGACACTTCATGGACCTTCATTCCTTTGTGAAAATTATTATTTTCTTTTGGTGATTTAATGTTTCTCTAATTCTTCATGTAGCCTTCTCTTGGTATTTATACATTTGAAAAAGCAAACACTTCTCCTATTCTTTATAGACTGGTTTCATCAAGTGAAGACATTCTTCTACCAGTTGTTTGGACTTACAAGATGGCCTCTGCCATTAAAGTCAAGTAGAGATGAAGCCAGATCATGGGGACATAGCTAGCTCTGCACTCAAGTAGGTCATGTGTAGATGTCAGGTCTGTTATCAGGCCCATGGTCAGGCATGGCTCTTAGGGAGTCCTCACGCAGGACTTTGTTAGGTTTTGGACTTGAGAGGCTTACCTCTAGAAGTGTAGTCAACTGGAGATAATTTTGTCTGTACTACAGAATAACAGATTAGTGATTACTCACAGGTCTGCTTCAGGGTCTACAGTTGGCACCATGGTCAGAGACCTATTACCAGGGGCACTGACGAATATCATTCCTTTTGGGTGCCAGGGCAGATGAAGATGATATAGTACCATGGGCAAGCAGAGCTAGAGCCAAGTACACAGATGGATAGGCTCCTTTCATTCTTCAACCAGCACCATGGTCAGTTGGCTTGCCACCAGGATATGGGCCTTTCTTTCTCAAACTTTCATCTTCAGTCTATGGTTTTCCTAGGTGTCTTCCACCTCCTACCTGGATCTCAAGACTTCCACAAAGACACTTTTTACATGGACAGCTTCCAAATCATCACTGGTTTTGTAGAAGAACAAGAACTGGAGATCTCTTATTACACCATCTTGCTGATGTTACTTTCCAAAAACTATGTATTATTTTTAATAATTTTAGATCACAATCTAATTTCTTCTTAAACTTGTTCTTTAGATTTGAAGGGCTATTGCACTTCATAGAAACAAAATTCTAGCCCAGTAGAAAGTAAGGATAGTATTGGAAATTGTGTAGAGTTTAACTCTGCATGAAACGTCATCCTTAAAAAGTGGCCATATTATGCTGCTACTGCATTTTTTCTTCTTTCTTTCTGACTATTATTCCATGAGATAAATATAGCCCTTTCTGTTGTACCACATTTATGTTACTAAAAATTTCTATGCTATACAAAATTACATGATAAAACAATTAAATACATTATAAAAATTATCCTTGGGTATAAGAGTAAAAACATTTGCTAATGAAATCTCAAAAAAAATGAAATTAACAAAAAAATGTAGCAATTTTAGACATTTTAATTTATTAAGAAACACAAAAATATAACACTCCAATAAGTATGTTCACACACAGAAATATAACACTACAATAAGTATGTTCACACACATACAAGTGTGATGGAATGGTTAGAGCAGGGTTATCTATAATTGGACAGAAACTCAGAACACATCAAAAACTTCTCTTGATGGTAAGTTATCTGTGGTGTGTACTTGAAAACCCAGTTTTCTGTACTCAAATGCCTCATAGTTCTGCTAAGTGGAGTTGCATCAACTTACCGCATTTTCACAGATGAAACCACACATAAACTCTTTGAATCATTGTCATATTATTCTCCAATATATTAATTGTCTTGGAAAAAAATTATATTTTCAAAGAAGCATTATAAGGAAAATGACAGTATATTATGTTCCTGTAGTAGGCATATAGGATGTATAAGAGCATATTTTATGCATAAAATGTTCAGACTATTATAAGAACATGAAAAAATCAGTCAAAGAAATATTCAGGGATAGGAATGTATAAATATGTTCACTGCCCCGTGGCTCCTGTAGCACCTAAAAGGTCTGTCATTGGGAGATGATACAATTAATTATGTATTGCTCAAATAATCATAAGATAATTCATAGTAAAGGCACATATTTATAGAGAATTTAAAAATTAACTACTATTAGTTTTACAGATGGTTTCTTCCATTCATGTTTTTAGTGTCTAGGTCATGAATCCAAAACAATTAGCAATGACAGGCAAGCCAACCAATATCTATTTTGTGTCTCCCCCTGCTTCATATATTAACTGTACAGACTCACAGCTAGAATGAAAAAAAGTGGGTCTTTACTGAAGTATGTGTTATAGTTTCTAAAATATAATTTTTATCTAGTAAAGACTATCACACTACCTTTTTGGTCTCTAACATATGCTTAAATTTCTCATAAAAATGGTTGCTGAGAGTTTACATTTTCTTTGGGCTATTGGAAATGAGATCATTGATGATTTTGTAGCAGAAATAGCTAAGTTTCAGATAACTACAAGATATCTTGGTGAAGAATAAAAAAAGAATAATGAGGCCAACAAAGAAAACAACTATTTACTCCCCCCGCCCTGAACATATCACCAGTTTTAGTGATAAACTGACCAATGACAGCAACTTGGAACTTTAGAATGAATTAGAATATTGACTATTTTCACCCATTTTGGGAAATATTTCCAGCTAGAATGATACCAGTATTATTTTATTATGTTCTTATTTTGATGTTATTGGCTTGCATTTCATAATGTCACCACATCTGCATTTAATTCTACTAATGCTAAAAAGGAAGTGTTGGTATATTTAAGACACATCCAGGGTGAGTTTCTTTGTTAATTAGGGGTGATTGATGCAATTTACTGTGCTTGTTTCATGTTATTAATTCACATGTTGAGGACACAGCAGTCATTGTCATTAGTGCTTTATGCACTTCACTTCACTGAGAACCAGTGAATTTATGTTTGTCATGGCCGTCTGAAAATCTGCTCCATCTCAGTCTGATGGGTTGTCAAAATACATCTTGAATGGATATAGCTCAATTGATTATAGCATCAAATAATTTATAGGAAGTAGGAGTTACTGAGTTTTTTTTTTTAATTTTTATAATGTCATTCTGTTATAATGTTAAAAAGCACATAATTTTTTTTTTTTTAACCAAAGAGAGGTTAATATCTTTGTCTGTTGTTTCCAAGATAAAGATGTTTAGCTTAGATAAATAGATTTCCCTATACATGTATTATACTTTAGTCACAGTGTTAATTAATATTAGATTTTCTAATTCTATTAAAGTACTCCATAGCACAGCAGCGGTAAGAGGAAGTTTTACTTGTTTTGTTTTGCTTTTTTCTTTACTTGAGCTACATTATTTTTATTTTAATGGTCTCAAAACTTCCCTCAGAATATGCCAAGCAAATTAAAAATGAATTTTTAATAATTGTGTATAACTTTTCTTATTGATATATTGACTGATATAATAAATTAATGAAAGATAAAACTATTTAGGCTTATTTCTTGACAAAATAAAATGTAATTGTATTGCTTTTCTCTGGAACAGCATCAGATTTAATAGTATTCACTTTGTAAATGTTTGTTAATTGAAGATAAAATCAAGAAGAGAAAATATATTAAGTTCCAGATAAAACATTTTATTTAATTGAGATATGCCATCATGAATTCCCCGATAACCTCAACACAATTGAAATTGTGCTTTTGCCATGGGCCTGAAAAGTGTTAGAATGACAATATTTCACAAATAGATATTTGGATAAATGCATTTTTTAACTGGTCAGTACCTTGTGTTTAAAGTGATATTTGGCTTATATACTGACAGCAATTTTCTTCCTTATAAACCCAAATACGACCTTTTTACTATAGTTAATTAATGACTGAATGTTAATTCTTTTATGTACACTATTGATGGGTCTTGCGATGGTCTTTTATTTCAAATTAGTATGGAGCTTTTTTTTCTGGAATGCTCAAAAAGAAAGAGTTTAAATAACTACTTTCTATTCTCTCTAAAAGAATAACTTTGCTAAATAAATGGAGGGAAAAATCATCCCCTCTTACACCCGTTAAAACAACTAGGCAGGTTTTGTAAGATTGTGGAGATGTATTGAGCCATATGTGTGGGAGAACGATGCAGTTGGATACTTCTCAGATTCGATTTATATGGAGGGATACACACAGGCTATATTGGATTCTCTGAAAGTCATGATACAGCTCAGGTGAACATTATGTGGCGCTACTATTTTTTTTTTTTTTTTTCACCCTGAGTCAGCCTCTATTGAAATTTCTACAAGCTGTTCCACTGGCCTCTACACAGAACTTGGCAGGGGTTACAGCTAGCTGTCTGCAGCAGCTGAAGTCATTTCTCTTTGACAGAATCCATAAAGCCAAATGCTGTACAAACTACTCTGATGGAATTTTCCTGGTGAAGCTCTTCGTCTTGTTACCATTGCCATTTGCCCTCAAACCAGACCTTCACCTGTGGGGAATGATGATCATCCTCTGTGGTCTCTGTTTCTACCTGTGACCCTTGATCAACTGGAGAATGGCACTTTTTCCTCAAAAGGAATTTGATACTGGGAAAAATATGCTGTCAAAGAAAGTTCTCACTCTCTAAGGACCTCTGTGAGTTATACCAGTGGCCTTCTAAAGTAACAGAAGGCAAACTCCTAAGTTACTGGAGACTCTTTTTCTCTCTGATCTTTAACAAAGGCATCTGGAAAGAGTCTTCTGCAGTGACCACGAACAATGTCAGGCTGACATGCGAGAGAGGAAAAGACTATGACATTAGAATAATTTGAGCTTACTCCATTCTTTCCTAGGTTTGAGGTTAGGTTTATACACTTTCTTCTTGCAGTTGAATTAAAGGTAAAGTTTAGCAATGAACTGGGAAATCTCATTCTGAAATTTTGAAATCATTTCCTTGGGAGTCCTTGTGACTACTTTGAACTTTGGGGTACAGTTTCTAAACACATAAATAAAAACTACTAATTTAGACTACCTCCTATTTGAATACGTAATTATCCCTAGTATAAAATAAAATTGAAGAATTATCAACCCTCAAGAAAAGTGTTTCTAAGTTCACAATGTTGTTTTTGAGGCTTTGAATCACATATGATGTTGCATCCAAGTGTAAGTCCAATAAGAGGAGCTCCAGGTACTGGGCCGTAGCAAACCAAATGGCACAAAAAATAGAAAAAATAAAAAGGAAGTGGGCTCAAAATAACACAGTTTGTGTTTTGAAGGCTTATGTAAGAATCATATATAATAATTCATATATGTTATTTTTTAAAAACAGAATGTTCCAAGTCACCATAAAAATTGGTTTTAATATTACCTTTAGATTTAATATTTTATTAGAGAATATCCAATTATAAAAGTTTCAAGTTCAGTAATATTCTTCCTTTTGAAATTATAAATATTGGGTTAATTTAATTGGAAGATATTTTGTGAATATCCTCCCCCCCAAAAAATAAAACCCAACACTATTCTATGACATTACTAATATTATCATGGATCAAACATAATAATGTAACATCTAAACTTTGTGTAATTGTGCAATCAGTTATTCAAACAATAGATAAAGTTTCTAAAACATAATGAAGATCAGTAAGATAACTGACCTTGGACTGGATAATCTATTAATAAAGTTAAATAAAAAAGAGTATTGATAACTTTCACAGGAGTACAGGAAAATATATTTTACTACACATAATCTTAGAAGAACACAAAGTTTCATGTAGAATTGAAGTATATTGCAAGGTAAAGTTGACGAAGTTTAAATGATTTCCAAAGCAAAAATAGCAGCAGCAGTGTTTAGAAAATCTCTACAAAGAGTTTATACAATATAATATCTTTATAATTTAATTGAAAGTTGTATGTGCATATCCAATAAATAGAATAGAATGCAACTCTATTTTATGACATTCCCTAGTAAGATATTCAAAATAAAATTATACACAATATAATAAAAGTAAAATTTCTCATAATATGAAGAAACAGAAACATTTGACCAATTATCAAGGAAAAAATTCTTACTAATCAATCAAATTAGTGAGAAATTTGGAGGAGCGATTATGTCTTTGTTCGAATAATGAGCAGAGAAATTTATAAAATAAAAAGCAAAACAAAAATAAAAAGTAAAATTCTACACTTGAAAAATAAAACATCTAAAATAAAAAATATATATGCTGGATAAGTTTAATAGTATAATGGATATAACTAAAGATAGTATTGGAACTTTGATATAAATACACAGAAAACCTCCAATATGAAACAAAGAAGGATTAAAAAAAAACAATTAACAGAACCTCAAGGATGGCTGAAATAATTTTAGAATGGCTAACACATTAAGTTGGAGTCCCAGGAAAAAAGAGAGAGAGAATGGAGCAGAAAAATAAAAGTGAGAAACAATAGCAAGAAATATCCAAATTTAGACAGATAGCTTTTTTTTTGCAGTTTTGGGCCGGGGTTGGGTTTTAACCCACACCTCCAAGTATATGGGGCTAGCGCCCCACTCCTTTGAGCTACAGGCACCACCACATCCCACAGCACTCACCCATGGGGTGAGACAAGAGATCCCCAGTTCACCGCTTGTCTGTAGAAAACCTGCAGGAGCAAAGGAAGAGAAAAAAGTAAGGAGACAGAAAAAACAAACAAACAAACAAAAAACACAGCTTTCTTGGGAGAGGGGATGGATACTCCTCCTTCCAGATGAATTTTGTACCTGAAGTTTGGTTTCTTGGAGTCCCAACTTGCCTCAGCAGAGGTGACCTGCAGTTAGCATCTCTCTCGGCTGGGCTCCCAGTCTTCAGCTTAATTGGGCTGTTTCTGGACGTTATCTTTCCTTTTGGACAGGAACCTCTTTCAGAATCTGCTCTCTGTCGGCCATCTTGCCCATCCCCTGATTTTGTAGTGTTCTTAATATCTATATTTAATTTATCATATGAAGTTCATATTTTATTATTTTTTTCAAGAAAAGTTTATGAACATAGTTTCCCTGAATTTCTGTATGCTTAGTTTAAATAATAGCTATTACAATATTGATAATTGGGAAATTGTAATTATTGATTACAGTCTTTTTCTTTGATATTTTTGAAAATGCAACTATATGGTTATCTTCTTTTGTATGCATTAGAGAAATTCCATGTCTAATTATAGGGTTGTCTTATATCACTGGATTCTTTTGCTGGGAATCTGGAATTTTTGTTGTGCATGTTTTTTGTGGTTCTCTTTTTCTCCTCCTCTTCTTCATCTTTATTTATTCTTGGCTTGGTTTTCTACTTTACTTTTTCACCAATGAGGTATTCTCTTTGATTAAGGTTTTGACAAATAGTTATTTGCCATGTTTTCTATCTTCCCAGGACATTGTGTTATACGTGATAGTTCTCCTAAACTCTTCCCTTTCATTTATTCTTACTAATCACTCTTTACTTGCTTTACTATCTCACATGCATACTCTTGGCTTTTTCCCAGCTTTCCTTCAGTGTCTTAAGTTATTGCTAGAATATACCTTTTTAACTATCTTGTAATACAGTTTTAATTTTTTATATTAAATGTATTTTCACATTTGCTCTTTTTATATTTTGGTTTTGATCTAATTTCTTATTCCCTTTTTTTGTCTGATCTTCATGATGTTTGAATTATTGATCCACACTGTTTTTTTTAATATCACAAGGTACTTGCTTGAGCATGTTTAATTTATTCCAGAGAGTTTGTTATGATTAATATTTTATGTGTATGTTTTTAAATCAGTTAAAGTGTTTTTATTTTAATGTTTTATATTTTATTACAGAAGCTTGTAGATATATGTCTTTTACACAGGGCTTCAGGTTGTTTGTATATTCTTAAGTCAAAAATGTTATGTTTTTTAGTATAATAACTTTTGTTATCTTTGATGGATAGTCTTTGGCAGAGAGGGAAGAGGCTAAGTGTACTTTGATATTCATATATATATATATATATATATATATATACACACACATATATATATTTTTTTTTTCTGCAAGTCACTAAGATCCTGACTCTTCCTTATATTTCCTGTTACTTTACAGTTTCTAAATGATTTTTCTCCTCTCCTTCCAGCCATCTTTTTACAAAAACCGTTGGTCTTACAAGACTGCTTTATGGAGTTCTGTTCCCCCTTCTTAGGTCTCTTCCAAGTAATTAGTGTTCTAATTTACAAGGGCTATTTTGTTTTCAATATTTTAACATGGAGGATGGACTTTCTTTTATAGCTTAATTTTAACTCAGTCTGCATCCCCATTTGATCTCCATGTTGTTTATTTATTTTAATGATTCAACTTTCTCTGCAGAAAAGTTGGGGTAAAAATTTGAGAAATATGACTAAAGGAAAATGTTTTCTGTTTTTTCTAGTTACAATACTTGAAATTATGGTATTCTTTATAAGCCTGCTAACACCAATACATGGATTTTGTGTGGTATAATTTGTATTTCTTGTTGATTTGGAGTTTTTAGAGGATGTGTTGGGAGATAAATATTTATACATCTGACATTACTTGGCTACCTTTTTGTTTAATTTTTAAAATATGATAATAATGATGATTTTCATAATTATGTAAAGGTTTTGAGAATGTTTGCTCTACTCATGCATCTCAGAAGTAAAGGACATTTTAGCAAGGCACAAATTGTTCCCAAACTGTGGTAAAGAACAAAACCAAGTGATGGGAGCAAAAATAAGAGGCCAGAAAATCCACAGATGTGCTACTTTCTGCCTTTTTCCTCTAAATATTAAATGTTTTAATCACTGTGTTGTTCATTAAGTATGCACAGCCTTTTTGTTAAAAATATTCAAAATAAATATGCTAAAATTTGTCACCAAAATGAACGACTTTTATTAGCTGAGATTATTTAATGATGTAACTACAACTTGGCATGACATATTGTGCAGTAAGCGTGAGTCTTTACAAGGAGAGTGATTTTGGCTTCACGTACACGTTTCATCTCAAATTTTTTCATACTGCATTTTCCAAATGCCTCTTTTTGAATATCAAAATATAAATGATATTTGTATTCATCTCTGAATTCTTTCATATTTTATAGATGTTTCTGAGAAACATGCTTAGGCTTTAAACACTTACTTGAGAAGGGGAGGAGAGACAGGTGCTCCGAAAGTAGTAAAGCATTTAAAAGAGAGCTTATGCTGAGCTGTGCGTAAGCATATTTTAAGTCTTATGCTTTCATGAGACAATAATTGTATGCTTATCTATCACAGAATACAATTGGAGACTCTGAGTACTTTTTATTCACCTTGCTTGACTTAACATTATGTTCTCAGTTCGTGCCAAAACAACATACAGAGGATGGTTCCTGCATACTAAATAAATACTTGTTTGTTGTTTGGTATATGACAGATTGGACTGCTGTGGAAATAATTTTTACAGAATGTAATTTAAGCATCCTTCTTCCTTCCTATCTATGTTAAACTTATCAATTGTCAAGTTCCTTAAAAACAAAGAATCATCAAAATGTAACGTAAACATTGCAATATCCATTCATTACTTAATAAACTCAAGTCTTATATGTGATGTATTATTATGCATTCAAAATATTATTAATAACACTGCTATTATGCATTTTAACTTTTTGAAATATTTCATTGACTTTTATTAAAATTAAAATATATGAATATAATTAAATTTGGAGATGTATAAATGGAACTCCTATCATAAGCATTAAAAAAGCAATTAATCAAAGTTAATTGCTTAGAATTACAGTTTTAATAATAAATTGATGAGCCAATGTATATTTCAATTGTTTGTCATTCCTATGGGATAAAAATTTTATTTGTCTGGGCAGAGAATAAATTTCCAGGAACCATGGACTGGAGTGGTAATAGCATGTCCAATGAGCAAAGATGACTATCTGAGAGGACTTCCCACTGACCAGTTTGGGAACAATGTGAGCATCAATATTAATAAAGGTGTTGAGATTAGCAAGAATTAATAGCTATTCATCCATAAGCCCAAAGATTTAATAAGTAAATGAACAAATAAATGAGGAAGAAGGGAAAACTTCCTTCAGAATAATGCCAAATAGAAAGCATAGAAGTAAACAATAGCTGCTTAGCTAGCGCATGAAAAATGAGGAGAATTGGAAGATTTACATAGCCTTAAATTATTAAACTGCAAATTGTTTATTAATCACAAGGAGTGGTAATTTTACAAATAGAAACCTTAGAGACATTATCCTAAGCATGGACCTAAAGTTACTGTGACTACGATTATGTAAAATTGACATCTCGTGACAACTGATGGTACGCACTTAATAGCACAATATTGTTTTTGTGGCCTTTATTACAAAAATATGTAAAATGAATATAATCAGTCCAAATTGGAAAACATTATAAGGGCAGTGCATGTGGTTCAGTGAGGAGGGCACTGACCCCATATACCAAGGGTGGCGGGTTCAAATCCTCAAATCCAAATCCAACTGCAACAACAACAACAAAAAAAAAAAAATAGCTGGGCTTTCTGCCAGGCACCTGTAGTCTCAGCTATTCCTCAGGAGTCTGAGGCAAGAGAACCGCTTTGAAGAATTGGGAGAGTTGGAGGCTGCTGTGAGCTACGATGCCAGAGAATTCTGGGCAATAAAGCAAGACTCTGTCTCTAAGAAAAATAAAATAAAATAGAAGAATAAAGTGGCAGGGGGAATCAAAAACTAAAATTGATTAAAAAAATAAAAAATGAAAAATGTTGTATTTTTCATTGTGTATTTTTTGGTCATACAAATGGCAGCAAGAACAAACAAGATTAAACAAGAGCAACAAAAAGAAGCTAGATGATTGTTTCAGATTAAAGTAGATTAAAAAAACTGAATGTTATATGTAATCTTTCCAAATTGGAACAGAAATGAAATAGTAATTTAAATCATTAAGAAGAAAATAGATAAAAATGTCAATATTGAATCTGGATTAGAAGATATTATTATATCAATGATAAATTTATTGACTTTATTATATTTATTGTTCTTCCAGGAGATCATGTCCTGATGTAATTTAGAAATAAAGGGGCAAGAAGTCTTCTGTTCAGTCTTAAAAGATGGGTAAAAAAGAGTACATATGCATACATATATATTCATAAATAATGATCATATACAGAGTGGCCATAAATGTTATGTGTTTTACACGAACTTTATGGTGACCCTGAAACTCTGAGATATTATCTCAGAGACAGAGGGAAAAATGAAAAGAATAATAAAGCAAGTGGGAGAAAGATTAACAATTGCTAAATCTGAGTAAATAGTTTGCTGGAATGGAACCATTCCTGGACCGTTCTTGCAATAGTTCCAAGTTTTAACTTACACTAAATTAATATGCATATAGTTATTATCAATTGTTTTAAATTAGTTTTGTTAATTGCAGCAATATCTACAAAAACATTACAAAATAATACATATATCTGATAATTCAATTCCTTTTATAGAATATTATTTCTAAATGCACATTTATTCTAGTTTGTGTAATAAATTACAAATTAATTATTTTAAATACAAAACTGTTCCTCTCTATTGAAGGTGTTAATAATGTGTACTTCATTTTAACCAGGTATATTCACATTTGGAGGACTTACAGATAAATTTAACAGGAATTATCATTTCACTAAAAGTATTTACCAAGTTTAACGTATATGTGTATTTTCTGTGAAAATATTTTTGACATTTACATTATTACAATTGTTAAGAGTCCATTGCACCAAAAGTGTAGAAACTATCTCTAGTTCAACTTTCCTTATCACTACCCAATGTTATGTTTTTGTCTTTTTGTAGAGCTAAACTTTACTTGTGTAATTACATCTGGTGGACTAATATTAAAATATTCACAACTCCATGAATTAGACTATATTATTATCTTCTTTGTGACAATATGCAAACTGAGTTTAAAGAGATGTTATATAACTCTGTAGATGTTATATACCTTTCTCCTAAGCCCTGAGCCAATAAGTGCCAGAATTAAGATTAAAACAGAGACAATCTGGTTTGAGATTTCTATTTATTCAAGTTCAACTAGTACTACTCCGAGTCTAGTTTAGTGATTCGGGAAGCATTATTTAAAATTCTCCACAGTGATAGAATATACTGATTTTAAGCAAGGTTTAAGTTGAGTCTTAACTTGTTTAAAGTAAAAGAATAAATGCAACTGGAATCACACAAAATACAAAAATGTTATTCAGTCGAAGTGAAAGACTAATCGTAAACCCCTGAAATCTTAATATATGTATTTATCTTATGCTGATAATAATGGATTCATAGAACTTTGTCTAAAATTTTGCATAAAAAGGCAATGAGCAGCTTATTTTAGGAATGATTCTGTTATGCCAATTTTTTATAATTGTCCTATTCCTACTTATAATATTTCTTTAGACTGCATCTCTTCCTCTGCTATCTTTGGATATCACTCATGAAAGAATTTTAGCTGCAATTTTTAATTTATTATAAAATAAGATGTCATGGCAACTTATTAAAAACTTGTTTAAACATACAAACAATGAAGGAGAAAATAGTTGCAAAACTCAGTGTGAAAAGTTTAAGTAGTAAAAGCTTAATAGTTTGTTATATAATGGAAATCCTAGTAATTTTCCACTTGGCAATATTAAAGTAATTCTCATAATCATAACAGCCTCATCTTTTGGTTTGCTCACTTCCTGCATGAGCAACTTGTTTTCATAATTGTCAGTAGAATGGTTGCATTACTGTTACAGGGCCAGGGTCTCAGTTCTCTCTGCACTGTTTTTTTTTCCTTTGAAATCCTATCAACAGATAATAGGAATAATTGCTGTATAATAATCATTATTGGATTCTTCACCATTGCCTGTGTTACTTTTTTGTACATAATTATTATTATTGCTAAATATTTCATTGCAACAATCGTCTGATTTCTTTTCTGAATGTATTTATCTTCATTCTCTAAGAAACCTTGTTATCTTTATGAGATTTTTGTTTCTAGACCTTATCTTAAATATTGTTATTTTTATTAAATTTTAAGTCTCTATAATTTTGTGAAGGCAAAAAGTGGAAATCAAATAAACATGTGTATATGTATATAGAAAATAAAAAAATAATAAAAATAAAGAAATATGAGCTAAGAACCTAACCTTGTTGATACCACAGAAAACTAATATTGTACACAATTTAAATAAGGCTAAAGGAGGAAACAAACAGGAGTTGAGTATTCACCATCATCTCATCTACAGCAATTACACAAATGATTGGACATATAGTGACAGCTTTACGTTTCCCATGCATAGGGGAAAAAAAGACAAACCTTAACAAGTCATTTTTTTTTTTCATGGTAATACATTTCATGGTAAACCATTTAACATGGAAATTCTAGAGTACACTAATTCTTTAACAGATTATTTACTTACCCAAGAATTACCACATAATTTTGGAATAAACTAAAATTCTGAACAAGCTTTCAATGAATTGACCCATTCATGTAAGCAATCAAAAATATAAACCAAGAGATATCCTACTATATTCAAATGTAAGGGAAGGTTTCTCAAAAGCTTAATGCCTTAATTCTTCAATGGGAAAACTTTCAATAGATAAAAAGAACTAAAATCAATCCAGCCAACAATAAACGAGCAAAAACAACCTGGTTGTTTATTTTTCTGTCTGAATTCTGTGGTAGACAATGATATAATTCAGTCTGCAGCTGGAATAAAGTCCAGTCAGCTCTCTGTTTCTTCTTTCTTCATCTTGTCCTGTTAAATGCAGTTGGGCCCACTGCTCTACTAGTCATGATCACTCCAGAATGACAAAACAAGAAACAAGCAACAACCTTCTATGAGTGCATCTTCCCCGAGAATGAAAAAATAATAATAACTTATCTGCTGGTTCTCTTGCTTTTGTTTTCTTCTGATGTTATCAAATTTGTTCTACTATGACTCAGTATTTTCTCAGCTCAGAGACTCACATTAGAGCCTTGTCAAAGGACGCAGTAAGGGCACATTTTGTCAATAAAGGTCCTAATGTCTTCTTTGGCTTCCAGACAGCCAGGTTTATGAAACCTTACCAAGTTGTTGCACAGTGCTGCCAATGTAAATGGCAAGTTCATGAACTTAAATGTCAGGCCTTGTGCTATGAACAAAACCGTGTCATTTGCAAATATAGAAAGCTTTACTTCTTTGAAGAGCCTTTAATTTTTGCTTTGTTTTCTTGATTAGTAACCCCAGAATAACATTTAATAGACCTGATAAGAACTATCACCAATATCTTGGGCTTGATAATACAGGGAAAGAAATGAACCAGCTGGAGTTGAGTATGGGTTATGAATTGTTTATGGATATTTCTTGTTAGACAAAGGAAATTCTCTTCTATTGCTAGTCTGAGGAGATTTTTGTTTTAAATCATGAGTTGGTGTTAATCTGTTTTAAATAATTTTTCTGCGTCTATCAAAATGGTTGTATGGATTATCCTTTGTTTGTTTGTTTTTATTGTTGTTTTTTTTTGCAGCAAACCCTCTCCTTTTTATTCACGCAGAAGAGAGTCTAATGCACAAGTGTCAAATAAAAGCACTGTCATTACATTTCTTAGAAGGAGGAAAGCATTTATTCTGGCAATGCTTTTACTATTCCAGGAAATGGTCCTGATGCTACAACTTGCAGGAGAAACATAAGAAACTTGGAGGGCATTTGGTTGAGAGGCAAGGGATGTCTTGGCTGTAAAAAAAAAAGAAAAATTTGCTCTTACACTTAGTGAATTGCTTGTCAGTCTTGGCTGCTCACTGAGTCTTCCCAGGCGTTGAAAGAGAAAATGTAATTTTTTTGCATAAACAGCTGAAAATTCTTCATAGAGAAGAGTGTTTTCTGTGTCTCCCTTAACTGGTCCCCACCCTGAACCAAGTTCTCAAGCTTCTCTGGAGCTTCCCTAGTCACATGATTCTTTATCATGTGGACTATTTTGCTAAAACACATGGGACACCAAGGTTTCTTCTTCTATCGATTCTTTAGGGTTCAGATGACAACACAAAACATCACTTGTCAAATAATATTAGCTATTAAAAATGTGGCATTTATGCTCATCATTAATGCCAAACACTGTGCAGGGTGTGCCACCCAATGGGACATTTTATTTTTTACATTTAATATTGTCCCCGGGGGAGTTAGCCCAAAGTCACACACTTAGAGAGTCTTGTTCTCAAGTCTGGTTAATATGACAGTTTAGAAACTGTCTTGGGCCAATTTAAAAGCTCTTATTGTCCAACACTCCAATGGTCCAGAAAGCAATTAAATGTCAACATTTAGTTTTACACTTACACACACACAAACATACACAATCTTGCAGATGCACACATACATATGAGAATTGTGACCTTTATTTTCTAAATATAATGAAATGCTCTCATTCAATTTCTTTTGTAAGATTGATCTTTAATTTCTAGAAAAAGTCTTAGTCTGTGGTAACTTATGATTATATAATGTTCTATATTTCTAGGTCTATGCTCACTAGAAACATTGCTCTGCATTTGGATCTACTTCAGATTTTGTTACTAGGGGTATGATGAAATAATAATAATATAGAAATTTATTCTTAAATTTCCTGAAAGATTCTGCATGAAAGTTAATCTTCCTGTATTTTCTGAAATATGTTAAATGAGAAATTTGAAATTTCTTCTTTAAATATTTAATGGAATTTAGGAAGAAAGCCTTTTTTTTTTTTTCTTGCCTATTGTATTTTGACACATATTATTAGGTGCATACACATTCATGGTTATCTTTTTCTTAATAAATTAGCTTTGATATTATTTTAAAGTATCCTTCTTTATTTCTGATAATACTTTGTGTTTTTATATTGACATCCCACTCCAGACATAAAATTTTATTTTTTTGCCTAGTTATTTTTTTCAATTATCCATGCTTTTATATTGAAGAGTATCTTTTAGAGACAGAATGTATTTGGGTCTCATTATGTTATTCTCTCTGATAATATGTAACTCTTCATTGAAGTACATAGCATAGTAATATTTATCATAATTATTCATATATTTCATCTAATTATACTTTTTTCTTTAGGACCCCTCTGGTTTTCATTATTTTATATGTTTTCTTATATCTTCATGGAGTATTTGAATAATATTTGACATTTCTTTAAATTTTTCTATTAGCTTCTTAGCTATATCATTTTTTATTTTTTTTTTTAGTTTCAGGCAAAAGTTTGTAACATACACTCTCGAAATTTTTATATGCTAATTAGAATTAATATTATGTAACTTTTTTAAAAATTTGGTAGATACCTTCAGACATATACATGTGTAGGTGTGTGTGTTTGTGTGTATGTATATATATTCTAGAAAGTAGCCATAGTAGGTATACATGTTCCAAAATGTGTGCTACTTGAATGAGGACCTTAAATTTTTGCTATAATAAATTGATTTATTTTTATAAATTATTTGAAAATTTATTATATAGTAAATAAGTAATATGTAAGTGAATAATAACAACAAAATTCAGTTAAGAGAGAAATTGATTTCAAAATGAAATTATTATATATTTGAGGTAGTATTATTTTTTCTATTTATACCATGTGTATAAAACTTTATTATTTATTGGAGAGAGGACTTGCCTATATTGAAATTGTATTAAAACTTTTATTAACTTTTATTCATTATCTTTCATTGTCCACAAAAAGGAATCATATTTTATAATACAGCATGATTGTGACAAAATTGAATATACCAACGACTATGACTATCCTTTTAAAAGCAACCCATTGATGAAATTGTTTTGCATACATTATTATATAGCAAAAAGTCCATCTAGTAATTGTAGTAGTATTATTAATTAATTGAATACTTAATTTAACAAAGTCATATTTAATCAGCATATGTTTCTCATGTCCTTTTCTAGGTGTTAACAAACAAAATCAAATACAGAATTTATTTTTCTGGAGTATATAGCTTTCCATATAGTGGGAATAATAGACACATATAAAATAATCTACTGATGTGTGTAAAATGAAGTTACACAGAGAATTTATGTAAATTTGAAAGGAAAAATAGTTACATTTTGTATTATGTTTTCAGCTTTGTATAAGGAGATATGAAGAGTTGAATAAATTACATGTCTTGTGCTAATATCACGTTCTGCATAATGAGCTCTCAACAGATGGAGACATTTTCCAAAGTGTCTCCATCTTTATATTAATATTCAGTGAGACCCTTGATGTCAACAGGTTCATTCCTTAGCCAGCACATTATGTTCAGAGGTTTTGTGACTATTTTTAAATAAATGTATGACAAATATTTTTGTGCAGATTACACAAGAAAACTAAAGAAAAATACATTCTTAATAAAAACAGAAAATTGCATTTATATATTTAATTGAAAAATATTTTTGTTCTAATTTGGTTTGAAAATAAATTCAGTATATGAATAAAATTGGGCTAATTAGCATCCCATTCATATTTAACAACACAGACATAAAAGTGTTTTTCCTTAGGGATTATGTTTTACCATGCTGAAATATCCAATTTCTGACCTTTAGTATTTAAAGTTTGAAATTGAGTTTTTTTGCTATTATTTATTATTTGCTTTTCCTTGTTCATTTTGTTCTATTGATGCTTGTTAAAGGGCATATTAGAATTACCTATGCTAGCATCTCTCTTCTTTTTCTTAGCTAAGAAACTTATCTAAAAATAACTTATGTTCTCATTTTGCATGCTATAGCCCTTTCCCAATCAAAATATAACATTAACAGATACTTTTTGTAAACATTTGGTTGGTATTGAACCTGAAAGAAAAACAATCTTTTTTTTTTTTTTTTTTTTTTTTTTTTTGTATGAGACAGAGTCTCAGGCATTCGCCCTGGGTAGAGTGCTACGGTGTTATAGCTCACAGCAATCTCTAACTCCAGCTCAAGTGATCCTCTTAGCCTCTTGCCTCAGTTTTTCTATTTTTAGCAGAAACAGGGTCCGGCCTTTGCGCAGGCTGGTCTTGAACTCCTGAGCTCAAGCAATCCACCGGCCTTGGCCTCCCATCAGTGTTAGGATTACAGACATGAGCCACGAGGCCTGATCCAAAAAGCAATGTTTTGTTTTCTCTTTTTTTCTTTCTTTCTTTCTTTTTCTTTTTTTTTTTTTTTATGAGACAGAATCTCACTGTGTCTCCCTCAGCAGGCTATTTCCTGTTGCAGCTGTCATTGTTGTTCAGCTGGCCGTGTTGGACTTCCAACCCGACAGCCTCGGTGTATGTGGCTGGCACTGTAAACACTGTGCTACAGGTGCTGAGCCAAAAGCAATGTTTCTTAAAAGCTGAAAAGGACAAGTTTTGCTTTATGGTTTAATTTCACTCTTTGCTTTCCTATAAAATCATGCTACTGTATTTTCATAATTTATTGATCTGCTTATTTGGAACAAGAAGCATGCAAATGAGTTTTCTCTTCTTCAGAATTTCCTTAGTTACAAGTACAAGAGAGACTATTTTACAGATTTTTCTACACCTAGCTGTTCTTTTAAAACTATGTTTTTTGCCAGTCACCCTTCCTCCCCACCCCACCTCAGGTGAAGGACTCAACTACAACTTGAACTTTAGAAATCAAAGCAATGCAATCTAAAAATTTGTACCTTCACATCAATATGAAATTTAAAAGATACATATGCTTTAACCTCATACACTAATGGATTTCAATCCTTCTGATCCAATGACCCATTGCAGTTGTAAACACTTAACTTTTATTTATTGAAATGATATTCATATATTGCAATGAAAGGATAAAAAACAAAAATCTTACTTAGCAAGGGTAGCACTCACTAGAGGGTCTTGAAGTTTGGGACCTATTATTGTATGTACTATGTAGTAGTTTATAATTTTTAATGATATTAATGTTTCTGGTATCTGGTCTCACTTGTACATTATCTGAATTCCTCATTGCATTCTTTCTATCTCATTGCCTTGAAACTCAAATTTCTACCATAAATAAATTTACTTTAGTTCTCAGAACATGACAAATAATTTTATTATTGCTCCTAGTTTCTTGTGCATTTTTTCCCCAATCTACTTTTTTGTTTAATTAACATCTACTCAACTTTCAATATTTTGTCAAGGGCAACCTCCTTATGGTGACAAGGAAGGGGTAGACCCCGGCAAACACATTTTCTTTTCCAAATTCAACAACCACATATATCAAAGTAGAGAAATAATGAAGGGTCTGAAATATGCCAGTGGAAATTAGGAAATGTGTGGAATGAGGAATATAGGTTCAATCATAACGTTTCACATCACTGACAAGATGTACTGGGTGGAGGGCAAATGTAGAGAAAGAGAGGGTTGCGACTAACCTTCTCCCAGATATACAGCCTGAAAGGCAGTATCAGCCTCTAAGAAGGGCAGAGAGAGGTGGCTCCTGCCAAAGAGCATCATTTTATCCTCCGCAGCCGACTGGAGCCATCTGGAAAGTTTCCTGTGTTGAAAGATTCTATCCCAACTCATACAAGAAAACAAAAAAGAAAATGTCCCTTTTTCTGAAATTTCCATTCTTTTTAAATTGTGAATTGTGTCCTTTTACATTAGTAAGGGGCTAGGCTTGCATCAACGTTGACTTTGTCTCCTTCTACTACATCATCTAAAGCTGATCTCTCTCTTCTCTCTCTCTCTCTCTCTCTGTCTCTCTCTCTCTCTCTCTCTCTCTCTCTCTTTCTCTCTTGCAAACACACTCCATGCGTTTAAACTATTTATTTCAAGAAAGTTGTGCCTGCCCCAGGGCAGTCAACTGTACAGATAGGAGACTGTAAATGTTTCTGTGTCCTGTTCTGTAGTGCATTAAAAAGACCTTGACAAAAGCGGGGTTCAGTGGCTCATGCCTGTAATCCTAGCACTTCAGCAGGCCCAGATGGGGGAATTGCTTGAGCTCAGTTCAGACCAGCCTGAGCAAGAGCCAGACACATCTCTAAAAAATAGCTGGGCGTTGTGAAGTCCCAACTACTTGGGAGGCTTGAGACCAGAGAATCGCTTGAGCCCAGGAGTTTGAGATTGCTGTGAGCCACTGAACTCTACCTACAAGGGCAACAAAGTGTCTCAAAAAAAAAAAAAAAAAAAAAAAAAAGTCCTTGGCAGCAGAGACAGGTGAGGCCCTGGGTAGGTGAGTGTTGTTAAGAAAATGTTGTTAAGACCAGATCATTCTGAATAGCATATTTTAAAATCTGGAATTATTTCACCAAAATTATTTTTGTGAGGTTCATATTACTGAGCTCCAAATAATAGAAATATATACAGACCTCATAAATACCTTGTTTTCTTAGATTAAAAAGAGGTGGAGGTTTGTGTGCACATGACCCCAATGAAGTCGACAGTCTATATTCAGATATATTATAGCACAAGATAAGAAATTCTAAGAATTACATGCAGGTGATTGGAGAATACATTCTAATGCATTTATAGTATAAATATTTACAGATTATTTAGGTTATTGAAACTTTAGATGTATTTGTTATAACGAACTTTGCCAATTTTAAAGAGAGTGAGGTCAGAACAATAAAGATTTGAGGATTGTTCTATTAATAATATTAGAGTTTAGACATACTTGCCTTGGAAATAACTTCTTCAAAAAAGAGGGAAAGCATTTATTTATTTTGGATTAATATTTACAGCAATGGTCTTTGAACCTACATTGTGTAGATTTAGGTTCTGTGCTAAAGGAGTGTTTAGGTTCTCATGGGTACCCTGTAGGAAAAAAAATCTCTGACTTTATGGAAATTACAGCCAAGTGAAAGTTACCGATATTGAAAATAATATATATATCTATCTCCATGTCTTTCTCTACTTCTTTCTCACTTTCATATTCTCGATAGTGTTAAATGCATGAAAAAATATAAAGTAATATAGGGAAAATATTGAGGGAAATGAATTAGATCTAAATCCTCTCTGGAAAATTCCTTGTTATGCTAAGATAGGAGATGTGAAGGGGAGTCAATTAGTCTAGAACAGAGAGATCTTCATGACTTAGAACAATTTTCTTGTAGAAATATAAAATAAGAGGTAGAGTTCAAGGATGCAGTTATCAAAGGGATATAGGCAAGTATCAGTTATCTAATTAGATTTCGTTAAATGGTTAATGTTTTAAAAAACTACAGTTTAACTACACTGAACTGTAGATTTCTCCAAAGATTTGTATAAAGAGACCTAGGGCAAAGAATTGTGAACAGGACAACCAGAGACAGTATGTAGGCCAGAACAAGAATATAAAGAAATTAGATGTTTTAGAAAAATCTTGAGTAATTAATCAAGATTAATGCTGATTACGTTAATCAAATTTTTTTCAGTTTCTTTGGATATTGGACACATGGACATTGCTATAGAATCAATAGAAGTTATGTCAAAATGTTCCATTAGTTTACATTATACTTTAGGCAAATATTTTCTTCTAAAAGGTGCTCCAAAGAATAGTCAATTGAGAAATGGAGAATTCTATTTAAGATATTATTATAGAAATGACAAATAGAGATTTCAGTCATCAAAACAAAGACAAGAGTAGTACAAAAGACAATGTTGGCTGAGGAATACAGTGTTTCCAAAGAATTGGTCTAAGTACTGAAAATTTGTGAAGTAAATATATTGATTATTTACATAAGCTTTGGCATAGTTTTTCAATGTAAAGTTTTAGAGAAAGAAAACATAAATCTTTGTTAAATCAGTGCAAAAGTAAATTGATTTGAAATTATTTAATTGTTACAGTAAACTACTTAAAATTTAACAACTAGAATGTAGCATGTCTCTTAATTTCTTATGTCTACTTTGTAAACTTTACACTATAGAGAAACATCATAGATGATTGAATAGTTATAAAGTTTGTTGGGAAAATTCTTGAGAAATAATCTTTTCGTTGATCTTGTAGAGGTTATTTACTCACCAAACAAATCTCATTCCGCTTACAAGGAAACTATAGGAAGAATAAGCTTGCAATGCCACAGCTGTTTTTAAAAATTTATTTATTGCATTCTTTAGTTGTCTTTTTTGCTTTACTTGTTTTGTCATTAGCTATGCAGAAGCTTTACATCTGAATTAAGTCCCATTTGTTAACTTTTGTTATCGTCTCAATGGCTGCTGAAATCTTTGTCATAAAAATCTTTCCCCAGTCTAAAATCATCAAGAGTTTTTTTCCCACACTTTCTTCTGATATTTTTAGTATTTCACGTCTTAGATCTAAATCTTTTATCTATCTTGAGAGAACCTTTGGAAGGGGTGAAAGGTGTGGATCTGATTTCAGTTTTTCACATGTGGTTATCCAGTTCTCCCAGCACCATTTATTGAACACAGATTCTTTTTCCAACTGTATGCTTTTGTTTGGTTTATGAAAGATCAGATGTCAAGTAGAGACTGTTGTTCTCCTTTGGTTTGCTATTCTGTTCCCTATGTCTATGTACCCATTTTTAGTGTTGATACCATGCTGTTTTGATAACTATGCACTTGTAATATAGCCTGAGGTCTAGTAGGGTAATACCTCCAGCTTTGTTTTTATTACGAAGAATAGCCTTGGCTATATGGGGCTTTTTCTTATTCCATACAAAACAAACTAGTATTTTTTTCCAGTTCTTCAAAATGTGGTGTCAGTATTTTAATAGGGATTGCATTGAGTCTGAAGATTGCTTTGAGTAGAATAAACATTTTAACAATGTTGATTCTTCCCGGCCAAGAGTATAGAATGTTCTTCCATTTCTTAGCAGAATAGAATCTTTTGCTATTTCTTTTCTTAGGGTTTTATTATTCTCCTTGTAAAGATCTTTCATCGCTTTTGTTAGGTATATTCCTAAGCATTTCATTTTCTTTGAAGCCACTGTGAAGGGAATTGTGTTCTTGATTTGCTTTTCAACTTGGCCATTATTGGCATATACAAAAGTTATTGATTTGTGGACATTGATTTAATACCATAAGATATTACTATATTTCCTGTTCACTTCCAGGAGTTTTGTGGCTGGGTTTCTGCTGTTTTCTAAGTATAAGATAATTCACCAGCAAAGAGTGAGAGTTTGGCCGCCTTTTCCCCCATTTGGATGCCCTTCATATTCTTCTCTGTGTCCCTGGCATTGACTAGAACTTCCGGTACTATTTTGAATAATACTGGCTGTAGTGGCCATCCCTGTCTGGTTGAAGTCATAAGTGGAAATGCTCTCATTTTTATTCGATTCAGAATGATGTTAGCTAT
This sequence comes from Loris lydekkerianus, assembly GCA_963574355.1. NCBI lineage: Eukaryota > Metazoa > Chordata > Mammalia > Primates > Lorisidae > Loris > Loris lydekkerianus. The sequence continues at coordinate 23,355 of CAUYPK010156199.1, forward strand.
GGATTTGTCGCAGAAGGCTTCTATCAGCTTACAAAATGTGCCACGTATGCCTATTTTCTTAAGTACTTTTGTTGGAAAACAATGCTGAATTTTGTCAAATGGTATGTAACTGACATAGGGCTAATAACTAGAATCTCCAGAGAGTTCAAGTCAATCAACAAAAAAAGTAAATAATCCCATCTACCACTGGGCAAGAGATATGAACAGAACCTTCCCTGATGAAGACAGATAAATGGCTAACAAATATTTGAAAAAATACTCATCATCCCTGCTCATCAGAGAAATGAAAACCAAAACCACCCTGAGATATTACCTAACTCCAGTGAGAATAGCACACATTGCAAAGTCTAAAAACTACAGATGCTGGCTTGGATGTGGAGAGAAGAGAACACTTTTACACTGGTGGTGGGACTACAAACTTAATACAACTTTTTTGGAAGGAAGTATGGAGAATCCTCAAAGAACTCAAATTAAACCTCCCATTTTATCCTTCAATCCCATTACTAGCCCATCTACTCAGAAGAAGAAAACAAATCCTTTTATTATAAGCATTTTTGCACTTGCCTGTTTACTGAAGTTGAATTTATAATCACCAAAATGTGGAATCAACCTAAATGCCCACCAACCCAGAAATGGATTAACAAGCTGTACTATATGTATATCATGGTATACTATTCAGCCACATGCACACAAAAAAGGAGACTTGGAAATTCTTCAAGTTCCAAGAATGTGGGACTTGGAACACATTCTTCTTAGTAAAGTATCATAAGAATTGAAAAGGAAGAATCCAATGTACTCAATTCTAATATGAAGCCAGTAGATGATCTATTACATGCCCATATAAGAGAAAAACTCAATTAATGGTGGAGGGCAGGAGAATGAGGGAGCAGGGAAGGGGTGAGGGAGGGGCATGGGTGGTTATGGTGTATGCCACACTTCTTTGGGGGTGGGACATAATTGTAAGAGGGACTTTACCTAACAAATGGAATCAGTGCAACCTAATTCTCTGTATCCTCAAAGAACCTGAAACAATGGAAAAACATTTATTTATTTATTTCAAGACAGAGGAGATAATAGACACAAGGAAATATGTAAAATGTCTGAGGCTGGATCCAGCACTTGTAATTGTTAGATGGTGAAATGTTAGATTTTGGAATTTGAACTTGAAATGGAATTATGAGATTAAAAAAAATATGAGTTGATACCATATCATGATCAGACACAGGAGAAATTAGGAACAGTAATATTATCTTGGGTACTGTTTGGAGGAGATAATTTTTTTTCTTTTTCCAATATCTTAAACAAGAAAGATAAAAGTTGTAGTCTATAAAAAGGGAATATTAATCAGTACCGCAGCAAATGCCGCTGGATAGTGTTGTTCAGCTGCCCCAAGTTTTGCATATATATATACATAAGTTTTGTTGCTCCTTGGTAGAAGTGATGAGCAATAGTTTCACTCTCCTCCTTTTCAGAATAAAAAGTACCAGTTAAGCTTGGTAGGAAATGTCCAATCCCATATAACCAGAAAATTGCACAAACATGAATGTACAAATGTACATATATATATGTGTGTGTGTGTGTGTGTGTGTGTGTGTGTGTGCGTGCATGCATGCATGTATGTATGTACATATATTTTATGATAGAATATGTGTGTGTGTCTGTGGCCTGTCCTCATTATTTGTAGATTCTGTATTAGTGAATTCTCCTACTGACAAAAATTTATTTGTAATCCCAAAACCAACACTTGCGCTTCCTTCATGGTCGTTTTTTAACATGCTAAGCAAACAAACAACAAACAAAACCCATTTGGTCTCCAAGGAGCACAAGTCTTGTATATTGCTGACAGGAGGGTAACTTTTTACAATTCTCTTGGAAAACTTGTGGCAATATTTACTGAAATTGCATATAAGCATATCCTTTTAAAACACTTTTTAAAAAATTAATTAATTTATTTTTATTATTAAATCATAGCTGTGTACATTAGTGCAATCAAGGGGTACAATGTGCTGGTTTCATCTTTATATAACCAACAACATGTATAAGAATGTTCACATCTGCATTAATCATAAAGGTCCCAGACTGAAAAAGAATTAAAGCATCTATAAGAATAAATGCACAGTGTGAGATGTATTAATTAAACTGAGTAAAATATAACAATGAAAAATAAACTCTTCTACACACGACATAGAAGACTCTCATAAGTATACTTAGTACTGTTTTGATGAAGAGCAAATACTTTTAATTTTAATATGGCCCAAATTATCAATCTGATTTTACAAGTCTCTTTGTACATTGTTTATATGCTTTCTGATGGTAATGTTTGGACAGTACACTCATGCTTTCTTATAGAAACTGTTTGCTTTATATTTTACATAGAGATAAACATTGCATCTGAAGTTGACAGACATAAGATTAATTTTCACTCATGCTTCTTATTGACCTGACACTATTCACTGAAGGTGTGTTTATTCTTCATGGCTCTGTTCAATATCCATTTGTTGTAAATCTAAGTCAAGACTCTGTATGTCTGGACTTGTTATTGATCCTATATTATGTTGAATTGGCCAATATTTTACTACTTCTGCAAAAATGCTTTCTTAATGAAAGCAGATATTTTAATGGGTCTTTTAATCTAGTACTTTAATTCTTTCTTCTTATTCTTCTTGTTTGGAATTTTTTAACCCTTTGAATTTTTAAATAAATTTTAGAATCATCGTGTCAGTTTTTACATACCCAAAATTATTGAAATTTTGATTGGGATTGCATTGACTATATGGATCACATCATTGATAATTAACTCTTTACAATATCCTGCCTTGTAACTCATGTTTATTAGAGACTTCTCAATTATTTGTCTTTTTATATTTCAAAAGTAATTAGAAGTTTTATATGTATAAATACCATATATTTCTGAAGAATTATTTCTATGTATTTCATATTTTTTGTTGTCATGTTAACTTTACTTTTCTAATTGATAATGGTACACAATGGATATTTGTACATTGAACTTTAATTCAGTGATCTCGATGGCCCAATTTTAATTCTTCTCTATGTACAAAATTATGTTGCCTGAGAATCATGAAAGTTTATTTTTCCCCTCAGGAAAAATATCAACATCAATTGGTGGTCATAAATAGTATTTTCTCCTTTTTTTATTTCTAATATTAGCAGTTTGTGCATTCTCATGTTTTAAATCTTTCTTAAGAACCTACATTGGGTTTAACTAATTTTTTCTAATATGTGTAGGCTTGATTTTATTATTTTCTATTATGAAACTATTTCATATCTATATTCCTGTTGTGTAATTCTTAATCTTTTATTTATTTGGGGATGTTTTCTTTACGTTCCATTTATTAGCCTTTTTTCTGATTGATTGTTTAATGGCTTGCTTGCTTGATTATTTTTGGAAACCAGTAGGTAGAATGCTAAGAAGCTCTGGAATATTCTCTGCTGTCTGGTATTACATACCTTCTTTAAGTGTTCAATCAAACATGAATTTCAGGCTGTCATTTTGCATTTGTAGTTAAAGTTGCAAGTTGGTTCATTTATGAATCTGACCTAGTCAGGTGATTATTTTAAAGATGTTCATGTTTTTTCTGGAGAGGGTTCAGAAGTGCAAGAGGGATTGATGTGGTTAAGTTTTCTATTGCTGTCTTTGAAGATTAAGGAGTCCACATGGCAAGGACCTGAAGCACCTTTGAGAGCTCACAGTGGCCACTGTCCTGTAGCCAGCAAGAAAATGGGGATTTCAGCCTTACACTGACAAGTTGCTGAATTCTACCCACAACCTCGATGAGATTGGAATAGCACACTGAATTCCAGAGGAGAGCACAGGCTAGGCCAATACACTGATACTAGCTTTGTGAGATCCTGTAGCAGAAACCAGCTATTGTATGCTTGGCCTTCTGACTTAGGGAACTATGAGCTTTCTAGGCTTCATTACCCTAAACATGCCTGATCTTGTATGACCTTAGAAGGTATGCAGGGCTAGCTGTGGTTAGTACCTAAGTGGATGGGCAAACAATGAGCTGATAAATGGCTATTACAGCACAATGCCAAGTTTCTCTTAATTAGTTAGTCAGCAATAGAAAACTAATACTTTGAAAACTGATTTTCAGCCTCTACGCAATTTATTTAGGTTAATACTATAAACTTTACCATTAAATTAAAAAAGTAAATTATTTACTCTTTTTAAGTGATTAATCAAGAAATTATAGCATTCATTTTTAAACTACGATATTGATAACACCCTTTATAATTTACTTGATATTGTTAAGACCTGAAGGGTCTAATGACACTTAACGTCATTTTGACTTTATGCCATTGTTGACATGCATTTTAATTCTGTATCTATTTTAAACATGATCGATCATTATAATGATTATTATTATTTTTTAATTTTATTTTATTTATTTATTTTTTTAAGCAGGAACTCAACTTTATTGCTTCAAGCAGCCGCTTATATAGAGCATGGGGAAGGGGCGGGGAAAGAAGGTGGGGGATGAGGTGCGTGACAGGGTTGGGCCAATGGCATGGTACCACCTTGGCTGTATCTAGGTAGAGGCAGTTTCAGGCCTGGCCATGCTGAATCATTGCTATGTGGAAGTAGCTCGATGTATCTACTTCTATCAGGCTCTGGAAGTTGCACTAGGCCTCAGGCACATGGCAGGGCCCAACAATTCCCTCTTTTGTTTTTTGTATGGCGGATAAACATAGCCCCTGTCTTAGGTTGCCTGCTCTTGCAGTTTCAGTCTTACCCGTCATGGGGATACAAATATCAGTGGTTTGGTCCCTGTCTTAGGTTGACTGAACGCAGAGTGATCTTATCCGTCTTTGGGTACTATGAATGTAATCCACCATGCAGCCTCTCCATATCCTGTCTTAGGTTGTCCCAGCTTTGGGAGTCTTACCCGTCATTGATTTCTGCATCTTTTTAAAAGATACCTTTCCATTAATCTGGGACTATTTATTTGCTTTCTGGCAAAACAGCTAATGCTTTTCCTGCCCTACACTTAGGATAAACCATTTCTACAAGAAGCCCTGATTCCTATTCATGGGAAATAATATAGAAACTAGGATCTGAGTACTAGATGTATTAATTGCTATATTCATTGACACTAGTGTGTCATTTGCAATTGCTTCTCAGTGAATAAAGGTAGAAAAATAGGTATATTTTTAAATAATGGGATTATTTAAACATTTCTAACTCAAATAGGACATTATAGGATTTTTTTTCCTTAACTTCTTTGATTTTACATTTGTATCTCCATTCCTTTATACCAAAAATTATGGTTTGGTAACACCTATGAGGTCTGACAATTAAGTTCACAAACATATACCATAAAAAGTGCTACATGCCACATTGGTGAATATCACTATGGTCACCTTCAGAGTTCTCCCCCTTGGCAAGTTATACATTGACACCAGTGCCTATTCCATCCTTCAAATCAATTTTGGAACTCTTTTTCTGGAATGGTCATCAAAGCTGTTGTTGTATTATCCTTGATGTCCTGAATGTCGTCAAAGTATCTTCCTTTCACTATTTCCTTTATCTTCAGGTAAAGAAAGAAGGCATTGGGAACCAGATCAGGTGAGTGAGGAGGGTGTTCCAATATAGTTGTTTGCTGGCTAAAAACTCCTCACAGACAGTGCCAAGTAAACTGGTATATTGTTATAATGCAAGAGCCATGAGTTGTTGGCCAAGATGTCCAGTGAAGATTTTCTAACTGTTTCTCTCTTGATGTTTATTTCCTGTGCTATGCTTCTCATGGTCAACTGATACACATCTGAGTAATTTTTGCAATGTTTTCATCAGCTCTGCTCATTACTAGCTGCCCTGACCTCTCTTTATCAGTGGTGCTTTCTCTCCCCTCAGAAAAAAATGTTTAATCCATTTGTACACTGCTGTTTTCTTCTTGGCATCATCCCCATAAACTTGGACTAACATGTCCCTAATTTCACTTCCACTATTGCCAAGTTTAACAAGAAATTTAATGTTTGCTTTAATTGAAGCTCTGACATTCTCAAGGTGGCACACAGCAATAATAATGAATGCCAGTCAGCAAGGTACTATAACACACTGACATCAACACAACTGTAAGGCTCTAATATACCTAGGTTATAAAATCTTACTGAGTTGTTTGTACAGTGCTGCCAATGTAAGTGCATGATGGTAAGGTCGCCAACTTAATTGTTAGACCTTGTACATATACAAACACACACATACAAAATAATTTCAGTTACAATACCTATATTATTCCTAAAAATAATGCTACAAAGCAAAGTTTAGGATTTCTCTGTAGTTCTTTTTTGTTACCCTATAAGGATGTATAGGAAGAATTTTATATACAAAAGTCACTAGAAACAATTCTTCTGCATAGTTATCAATTTAATATATAGTTGTATTCATTTGCCTCACTTTACTTTTAATTTGTGGGCTTGCTTCATCTTCATTATTTAATTTTATCTTTTGAATGTGTGAGACAGTTATGTGGTTCAAAAATGTAAACTAAGTAATAAAATCTTATTTTTATCTCTACCCTGTTCAATTCCTATTCCTGCCATTGAAAACTATTTATTACTTTTTGAGTTATTCTGATTTTAAAAAAACATTTAGCAAATGTGTATATATTCTAGATCTTCCTTTCTCATACAAAATGTGGCACAGTATATGCAACTTCTTTTTTTACTTGAAAATCTATGCTGGGGATCACTTTATATGAGTTACTATTAATCATCTTCCTTCCTTTCCATTAGTTTGATAAATCGTCCTCCTTTCTGTGGATATACCATAGTTTATTCACCAATCCCCCATTGATGAACATATGAGTTGTTCCCTATCTTTTAAAATTGAAAATAATGTTGCAATTAGTAGCTTTGTGCAGGTGTTTGTTCTACATTCATGGAGATGCATCTTCAGGGTATATGCCTTCCAGTATATTGACAAATTCTTCTCCATAAAGACTGTAGCATTTTAACTTCCCCTAGTAATATATCAGACTATCTATTTCTCAAAAACCTTGCCAATAGCAAATTTTTCAATTTCTGGATTTTTGTCCATCTTATGGATGAAAGATGTTATTTGTTTTGAGTTTCTAATTAAAATAGAGTTAGGTTGGGCATCTCTTTTTATTTAGGGCCACTTGTTTTTTACACATCTTTTGCTAGTATTTCCTTTAGTTTTTTGTTAATTTTCTGCTATATTATTAAGAGTCTTTATGTATGAGAAATATTCTCATACATAAGATAATAGTTGGAAATTTTTTCTTTCAATTTGACAGTTGTGTTTTGAGTTTGGATACAATAAAATTGTTTTTTAATACTGGCTTGTTATCAGCTTTATTGAGACTTTATTCACATATTATGTAATTCACTCATTTAAAGTACACAATGCATTGGCTTTCAGTACATTCACAGAGTTTTGCATTCCTTACTCCCCAAAAGATACCCTATACCTATCCTTCCAGCAATAGACAACCACTAATTTATTTTCTATCTCTTTTCTCATGTAAAAAACTGGGTTTTTCTCTACATGGAAAAAAAAAAAAAGGTGGGGAATTTCTCAATGGGATGCCTAATAGGCCACTTTGAGAAAAGCACAGGAAAGCTGATAGAGAAACCCACACTATTTCTCCCAAGCAAACCTACATACTTATAATAGAAATGTATGTTTCTCATTAATGGAATTGTTTATAGGATATATACACTGTCATGGTCTTTCTTAGCCTGATCACAAACTGGCCCATATTAAGTCCCTTCTGATCCATCTCAGCTATAACCTTATCCTGACCGTAAATGTGCTTAACTCTTTTCAGAGTTCAGCTGTAGAAGTCCTGGCAGTCATTCACCTTGGCTTTCCTAAGGAGCAGGTGTAGCAAACTGGTGTAACCTTCTCTGACCCCAATCTGGGCTGGAGAACTGCATCAGAGGACTGAAGGGGTGGGAATGGGAGCTCCTAGGGCTGCTAGGCCAGGCAACACCTGCCCTTTTGGCACTGCCATCCCCACTCCTAGAACACCACAAGTCCTTTCCTCTCCCCACATCTCCTGTCTGTGTTTTCTTCCTGAGCCCCATGCCTCTTGCACCTTGCACTCATTACTAATCAGTACATCCACGTCATCTCTCCCATGGTCTTCTCACCAGTCTTCACACCATGGTCCTGCCCCAGGCCTTCATAACTGTATCTTCAGTTTGTTACAAATATGTCTCACAGCATTTTTGTGTGAGGCACATTATGCCTCACAAATATTCCTTCGGGTCTACTTCCCACAGGTCCCAAACACATGCCCACAGAACACACATGCACACCACCAATATGGCTTTTAGAGTTATTTTTCTTAAAATGTCACTCCACTTATTTTTTTTTTAAGTTTACTGTGCAGTTATCACATACCAAATTATGGTCTTGCCCTCAAGAAGCATCTAGCTATTCCGAGATACAGGTCACTGCACTGCAGTGTGGGGGATCTAAGGTCTACTGACCCCAAATTGAGGGGTCAAGGACCTGGAGAAGAGGTTTTATGGAAGGAAACAGCTGAGTTAATGGGGTATATAGAATATTTAAATATTTAATTTTTACAGTTTTACCAATAGTAATACAGATACTCAGTTTCAAAAAAGACACTACTTAAGAGCATGTAACGTAATGTAAAGCAACTATCTTCTGCCCAGCCTCACAGTGGAATTTCTGGTACTCAGAGGTAATCACTTTAAATTACCCCTTAGAGGTTACTGCCATATTTCCAAATAAAACATTCATTTTAAGTTTTTCTTGATTTTGTTATTGTCTTAACTACCTGTTCTGACAGATGAAAAATTACCTCATTTTAACTAGTTTTCTACTATCAGGGAAACTCTTCTCTCTTCTCACTTGGGGTAGTTTTAAAGGATGTCTTCAAATTATTTAACAATCCTTTCAAAAGATGAAATCTTAGTCCCTTTTCCTTGAAAGTGGGCAGGACTTGCTGCTAACCAGAGGCAGTAGAAGTGCTGCTATGCAGCGTCTGCTGGGTCTCTCTCAGGATGCCTGGCCTGGAATGTGGCTGCCATGCTGGGAGGAAGCCCAAGCAATAGCTGGAGGCCACATGTGAACATTTTGTCCTACAGCCCCAGCTAGGCTTGTTCTTAGCCAATAGCCAGGGTCAACATCCAGACTTGTGAATGACGAAGCCTTTCGAAGATTCCAACCCCCACACTTCGAATCTCCCATCTGAAGCTCCAGATGTTGTGGAGAAGAGACGAGCTACAGAAACCATGGGAAATAATAAATAATTATTGCTGTTAAAGGCAGGCCTCTTCAGTGAGTCTGAAACAGAAAAACATATAACTTTCCCTAGAGAGGTGTGCTCAGACTTTCAGGAACACTATGTTGACCTCCTTCTCAGAAATCAGGGTGAGAACACAAGATACACTAGTTGGCTTTTATTTCTTAAGTCACCATGCTGTTCATTTGATCATTCATAACTCCCTTGGTTGCAAATTTCAGAAAATTCAACCCAAAGTAGCTCCTGCAGGTAAAGGGAGTTTATTATTTCATGTATCTGAGAGGTCCAGGGTGGCTCAGGTTTCCACAACCTTCCAGGTTTAAGTCTAACAGAAAAAATTACCTTTTCAGCAGACCCAGCAAACATCTGATTACGTTTCATTGGCTCTGACTGAGTGTATGTCCATCTGTGGACCAATGACTAAGTGTGGGGGGATGGAACGCTATGCTTAGCTAGATCTGAGTCACATGAACTTCCCTGAGGCACACGAATTGAAAATGGGGAAGAAGGTGATCTGAGAAGACGTCAGGATTTAGTAACCAAAGAAGGATTGATGGGTGGATAAAAATGACAGTTGTAAACAGCATGAATGTCCAAAGTCTCTCCTGGCACACCAGTCCTTGATATTTCTAGTCTTGTCACAAAACCTGCTTGTGGCTGATGCCATCACTTACCAGAGGCTGGCTGAGTGCATAATCTGGTTTTAGTTCTGTTTTCTAATTTCTTCCCACTTCTCAGCCTCTATTTTATGCTCCACTGTGAACCTACTGGCCCTTCCACAAGGCTTCATTGTTTTGGCTCCAAGCTAAATCCCAACTTTGGATATAACATTACAGTAAAAAATTCTGCAGACAGTAAATTCCCCTTGGTGTCAGACAATATACTTGTTTGGTTTGCTCTTATACAAGTTAAAGCTGAATTCCAGTACAAAGATAGAATTGGGTTATTTCTTAAAGGCCACACTGATTAGATTTCACTTGAAGATCTATATTATAAAATTCATGCAACAGACTTTTCAGTCTTTGAAATTCTTAACCATATAAGAGGATGAGAGGAAACCTGGTTGTAAATTCAATGATGCTTTTTACTTTAACATAAAAGTTGAAAAGCAATTTTTGAGAATTGGAAGTTTATCCACATTACATATAAACTTTTAAGAATCTGCTGTATGTGGCTAAATTTTTTATCTCTAACATTATATAATCCAATCATCAGGGTGCTTGTTTGAAAGAAAAGAGTATTTTAATGTATTATTAATTTTCAATAACTTATAATGAAGGAATTTCCATCCTACGACTTTGTGAGTCAAACTAAGCAAGTCTTTTTCTTTCCTTTGAAGGCTTTCATATTTTAGTTCTTCAATCATTCTTTTTGTTTGTTTGTTTATTGAGCCAAGTCTCACCTGGTCACCCTGGGTAGAGTGCTGTGGTGTCATAGCTCATAGGAACCTCAAACTCTTGGGCTCAAGGGATTCTCTTGCCTCAACTTCCCTAGTAGCTGGGACTACAGGTGCCTGCCATGACACCCGGCTGTTTGTTTAGCAGTCCCAGGCCGGGTTCAAACCCACCAACCCCGGAGCATGTAGCTGGTGCCCTAATCACTGAGCTACAGACACCCAGCCTCTGCAATTATTCTTAAAAAATTTTCTACCCTCCCCTTTTCTGAGTCGTTCACTAAATAAAACATAAAATGTGTTATACCTACAGAGAATAACTAACCAAGAAATCTATTGCATATAACCATAAATACAGTAGCGTGATATTTTAAAGAAATCTACCTATCTCTGAACTATGAATATGTTTTGTTCAGCACAGAGGCACAAATATGATTATGGACACAATAGAGGAAAAAGACGTAAATTTACATGCATTATTCTTTAGGAATTTCTTAAAATGCAGTGCAGAAATATGTTTAGAATGATTTACTTTTCTTTGTAGTTACATTTTAAAAATACGTATTTTCCCGATAGGCTTTCTATATAAAATTTACCAGTATTTTAATTATTTGTTTAAAAATATTATTTTTATTGCAAAATCATAATTATATACATTTATGGATATAATGTGATGTTTTGATATATGTATACAATGTGGCATGAGCAAATGAAGCTGGTTAATAAATCTATCATCTCACTTACTTATCATTTTTTATGGTAAGATATTCGAAATGAACTTATTTTGAAATGTAAATACTTTATTGTTGACTATCGTATAGTTGTGAGACCCTGGTGTTCAAAAGTCTATCTGAAAGTTTGTGCCTTCTGATCAACACCTCCCCATTCCCTGCCTCACCACACTCCTAGCCTCTGATAACCATCATTCCATTGCCTACTTCTATGAATTCTGCTTTATTTGATTCCACATTTAAGTGAGATCATTCACTATTTGTCTTTCCATTCCTGACTTCTTCCTCTTAACATAATAGCCTCAGACTCAGCCATGTTATGCAGATGTCAGGACTTCCCCCTTTTGAAGTCTGAATACCATTCCCTTGCATGTATATATACCACCTTTTCCTTATGCATTGTGTCTTGATGGACCATCAGTTTGCTTCCATATCTTGGTTATCATGATAAACATGGGAGTTCGGATATAGCACTGGCGTATTTATTTCAGTTCCTTTGAATATATGCCCAGAAGTGAGTTTACTGGATCATATGTGATGGTTTTATTTTTAGTCTTTTGAGAAGCCTCTGTATTATTTTCCATAATGGCGATACCAATTTACATTCCCACCCATGCATAAGAGTTCTCTTTTTTCATATACTCCCCAACACTTGTTATTTTTCATCTTTTTGATAAGTCATTCAAACAGGCATGTGGTGATGTCTTACGGTTTTCATTTTCACTTCTCTCATGATTAGTCATGCTGAGCATTTTTTCATGTACCTATTGCTCATTTGTATGCTGTATTTTTTTTCTTTTTCTTGAGACAGAATCTCACTCTGTTGTCCAGGCTGGAGTGCAGTGGCATGATTTTAGCCCACTATGACCTTGAACTTCTGCACGCAAGTGATGCCCTTGCCTCACCCAAGTAGCTAGGACTATAGGACTATGTCACCACAGCCAGCTAATGTTTTGATGTTTTTGTAAAGACAGTCTTGCTATGTTGCCCAGGCTGCATTCAAATTGCTGGCCTCATGAAATCTTCCTGCCTCAGCCTCCCAACATGCCAATATCATGGATAGGCATGACCATCACACCCAGCCTGTCTTGAGAAGTGTTTCTTCAGGTCCTTTGCCTATTTTAAAATCAGGTTATTTGTTTTCTTGCTATGGAGTTGTTGGAGTTCCTTTCATTTTAGATAGTAATCTTTCATCAGATGCATATTGACGCTTCGTATTTGCACATATTTTCTTCCGTTCACTAGGTTGTCTTTTCACTTTGTTAATCGCTTGCTCTGCTACGCAGAAGCTTTTTAGTCTGATGCCATTTTTGTTGTCATTGCCTGTGCTTTTGGGGTCACAACCAAAAAGTCATTGTCCAAACCAGCATTGTGGAGCTTTTTCCATATGTTTTCGTCTAGCACTCTTACAGTCTCAGGTCTGACATTTAAGTCTTCAATCTGTTTTGAGTTTATTTTTGTTTATGGTATGTGATGAGAATCTAATTTTATTCTTCTGCATGTGGATATTTAGTTTTCCTAACACCGTTTGTAAAAGAGACTGTTCTTTCTTCATTATATAGCACAGAATACTTCTGTGACCAAAAGTGTAGAGATTTTTTCCCCCATATACAAAGCCATTCTCCAGCTGCTACATATAATCATAAACAGTGTGGTATTTTTAAAATACCTACATACCTCTGAACTACAAGTATACTTTTTTCAATACAGTGGTACAAGTATGATTATAGATGTAATAGAGGAACTAGCTTAAGGTTACCTGCATTATTTTTTAGGAATTGCATAAAATACAATCACAGAAATATGTTCAGAATAATTTACTTTTTTTTACATTTTTACGATACCTATTTTTCCAATAGGTTATCTGTATAAAATTTACCAAATTTTAATTATCAAAGCAGTTTTTGCTATCAGGAGAATGTTCCTTCATCTTCTATGTGTGGAAACCAAAGGAACCTTTAGCTCAATAAATGAGGTTTTGAAGTTTTACATTTAAACTATAAAAAAATTCTACTTTGGCAAGACTAACAAAAACTTATACACCTATCAATTGTCTGATGTTTCTAACGCCTCATGAAAACAGAAAAAGGGTTCAGCTCTAGAGAGAGTGACTTTTTCCTTTTACCAGTTAGCAAAACCCAGGAAGGGTTCTAAAAGTGAACATAATTCTACAAAGTTGGTGTTCCAGTCCTTGTGTTGTCATCATCCTCACTATTGCCGATGCATTCTGGGTTAGTCCTTCCGGGTTAATGCCCAGGGTTGTCCCCTTTCTGCTCTCCACCTTTCGGCCCTTCACAACATGGGATGTGCAGTGCTGGTCCATCATCCTGTGAGGCTCACAGAGTGTACAGCTGGGCTGATAACTACCATAGTGTACAGGAAATTTAGCAACTCTTGAAATAAAGTGGGAAGTAACACTCAGATCTGAGCAGGTCACTTGTTTCTATGCTCTTTGGAAATATTTTATTTGAGGTATTCAATGATTCTATAGATCTATATTAGCTTAGACAGAGACTAGAAATATGTGTCCTACTTTGACCATCAAACATTTCTGGATATAAGTTTCAAAGAGGGATTAAATAACAAAGATGAATGGCTTTTCCTTGCTCTGCTGGTGAGTCTGCTTCTTTTCTTACTCCCCTTTGGTCAGCAATGAAAGGAACTGGGCAGATATGGCCAATTGTCCCTTGGATTTATTCTCTCTTTTTCCTTCTAACATAAAAATGTCCTAAGTTTTAGCTTGGCACATCCCTGCTATCTGGAGGTTCTGTTTCTCAGCCTTTCTTGTAGTTAGTGAAGCCAAATGAAATTCAATGTAGTAGACTGGGATAGGAGCATAAGCAATGTGGGGCCTTCTGGTCATCTACCTGAAGAGGAGGCCCTTCCTTCTGGCACCTTCTCACTTCTCAATATCAGAGAAATGGTAACTGGAGGAGTTTCCTTGGACAGAGATTTATGCTGTCTATTAAGGATGGTGGGGCCAGCCCAGCTGCCTGCTCTTTGGGTGAGCACGAGGAACAGTTATCCCAACAGTTACTGTATTGGGTGATCTCTTTGTATCAGCTTAGCTTGTGAATGGAACTAATTAGCCTTATCTAATGGAACAACTCTGAAAATCATGACTGCTGTGAGAACTATCTAGTCATTATCATTATCCTAATGCTATAACATTTATCTATTATCACCTGATGTAGTCACCAATTAGATAAACTGCCTATGTCAAGATTACCCTATTAAGAAATCAACAATGACAATATTCAGTGTAACAGGGGGAACACAACACGTAGTGCAGGTGACAGTGACAACAGCAAATGCACAGATGCCCGAGCAGCATTTTTGTGCTGCAGTGGGCCTGAGTAACGTGCACGTACAGAATTCACAGCTCGTCAGCAGAGACTGGAGTATTGGAAGGTAACTTGCCTACAGATGCTTTGGTCAAGGGAAGAGTGTGGTGGGGAAATAGGAATGCAGAGCTATGGCTAATGTATGGGACCACAGTTGTGTCTCTCTTGGCACTAAAATTTATGGCATTTTGAAACTAAAATTGACAGTTTTAGTGAAACTTTAGGGCAAACATACCATTCTTCAGAGGCCAAAAGGGCAAAGTAATAACATACATCATCCAATTTGTGCATTTAGTTAAAACCCATCACTTATTTAGCCTGCCACGGCCTGTCTTCTGGGCCTCTTTCCTTTTATTCTCCAGAGCAAAGGCTAGCCACACAGAGACCCAGGGCAGCTGCAGGCCGACGGGAGTTACTGGCAGTGAAGTTGTCTTTAGGTTTCTCTGTTATTAGAATTGCATTGCCAAGGATTTTAATGCAGCAATGGAATATTTTAAGATATTTGTATTTCTCAACAGTCCTACTTAGCTACATACTAAAAATTCATTCTAGATTCAGAGCAATGACTCTGGGTCTTAGAAACTTCATAGGTGAGGCAATTCTGTTCTATAATCTGAAAAGGAGGTGGATGTGAGAATTTCCCCTTGGAAAAGAAAACAGCCTCCAGCAGCTGAGACCTTCCTGCCCCAAATTTCCCTTCTCCTGAGGAGCTCAGCTCTCTTCTCCAAACTTATGAATATGGAAAGAGGATCTTGCCTTTTATGCCTGAATACATGGGGCACGTGCTGCTGAAAATCCCTGAGAAATAGACTTAATTAACATGGGAAGGTGCCTGAAAGGAATTGCGTGGGGAAAAATGAAATGACTCTGACTCTTTAACTTTATAAGCCTAAAACACTGAATGTCTCTTGCCCGTGGATCTTGAGGAATACAAGTTCTTCATTTTCAATGTTCACATTTTCAATTCACATTAGTGAAAATTACCATATTCCAGCAAGGTCATTGAAATTAGTACAACTGTGACCTCTTTATTGTGTATCCCAGCAATTTTTCAATGTGTTAAGTCACTCTTGGGGGCAAGTCATTGTGATGGGTCCCTATGAGGCGAATGGTATTAGCACTGACCCTACAAAATCAACTGTTACTATATGCTAGGTTTTGAGCCAAATAGAAAGAACAATGACCACTGGTCCTTGCTTTTGTGAAACGGAGCCACTAACTAAGAAGCAATATATAAAATATGACAAGTTTAACACTTTCCAATTTAACACTTTCCTGGAGATTTTAAAGTCAAACATAATTTGCTTCTACATAGAATAAGAGGTATTAAAAAGTAGTAAAAGTTCTTAACTAAGTGCCCAACCCTGGGCCAAGAACTTTCCACGTATTATTTTAATCCTTTTCTATAACTTCTGAGGTATTATCCCCATTCGAGAAAACTAAAGTTTAGAGAAATAATTTGATTAAGTTCACACAAGTTGTAGGTGAGAGAGTCTTGAATTGGAATCCAGACCTGTTTTCTCCAATAAACTTGATTGTTGTAGGCTGATTAGACTTTTTAGGGGAGAAGTGACCTGACAGGAGCTGAGTCTTAGAGGACAGGGCATTTGGCCAAGGGAAGAGCAAGGGCCTTTCAAGTTGGGGTTTTAGGTGCTATAGAATGAATGTTTGTTCCCACCCAAAAGTCATATGTTGAAACTTAGTCCCCACGGGGAGAGTATTAGGAGCTGGAACCTTTGGGAGGGGGCTGATTAGGTCATGATGAAGGAGCCCTTATGAATAGTAACAGTGCCATTTTTTTTTTTTTTTTTTTTGAGACAGATTCTCTCTTTGCCACCCTGAGTAGAGTGCCATGTCATCATCGTAGCTCATAGGAACCTCAAACTCTTGAACTTGAGCAATCCTCTTGTCTCAGCTTCCCAAGTAGTGGGGACTACAGGTGCCTGCCACAACACCTGGCTAGTCTTTCTATTTTTAGTTAGGTCTTGCTCTTGCTCAGGCTGGTCTTAAGCTCCTCTTGGAGAGTGCTGGGATTACAGACATGAGCCACCACACCCAGCCAAGTGCCCTTAGTAAAGAGGTCTGAGAGAGACCTCGTTCCCCTTCCAACATCTGAGTACACAGCTAGAGGTGCCATCTATGAACTAGGAAATGGATCCTACCAGACACCAAATCTGCTGAGTCTTTGATTGTGGATTCTCAGCATCCAAAACTGTGAAAATAAATTTTTGTTGTTTATAAGAAGAACAGAAATTTGTTGGTGTCATTTTGTCATAACAGTCTAAACAGAGTGAGACAGAAGGAAGGCAGAACCGGAAGGTGGAGGCCTGCACAGGAGGTGGCCTGGTCTGGGGGTGTGAGTCTGCGTCCTCTTGTGATTGCATGCAGAGAGCTGTGCTGTTAGCTGTGTCTAGTGTCCTCACTTTCAGCATTTGCATTCACTCTCTGTTTCATCGGTGGTCTAATTGTACAAGTTAGTTGGGAGGACAGAAATACCTGCATTCTAGAATTTAAAAAAAAAAAAAAAAAACCAGAATAACACCTCTCAGTTTCTGTGTATAGAAGGGCATCTGTATACTATAATAGCATTTCCAATTGTGTCTAGGAGTCAAAAAGTAGGTAAACACATCAGACTGGTTGACTTTTCATTATGTCCTTGAGCAGCTCATTGCATGGAAACTGTAGTCCAATTAGGGTTTATGCTACAATCTAAAGTTCCAATAAAGCTGCTAAATTTGTAAAGAAGAGTCTGTTTTAAACCTGCTGGAAATTTCAAGCTGGTATCTCCTAGGGTTTCTAAGATACAGTTGTCTCCAAATTGGCCCTTTGTGCTGTGCCCTGTGGCAGCACAGCAGAGTGGAAATTGTGTCTAATTAACCTCCTGCTACACGCAAAATGTCAGAAAGGCAAATCACCAAACTAGAGCAGGATGCTGGGTTGTTGTTATTTTCAACAATGATAGAACTAGCTGTTTTAGATTTTGAGGCAACTACTCTGAAATATGGCATGAGATTAATATGATTTGCATTTCAAAGTTGGGGTTTGAAAAGATGTTAACTTTGATGAGGTCGTATTTTAAAACCAGCGGCTAAGAAAGGCATGGAGATTCTTATAGCTGAATATTACATTATAATAATTTGGATGGCAAGATTTTTTTAAACCAAGTTTTGGTAGCATGCAAAATTCTGTTTTCTGCATAACTCAAGGTGACAATCATAGCTGGATTTTTTCCTTTGTTCAATATATGGTAGGCAGGCAGGGATTACAAAAGACTTCACCTTGTAATTCAGTCAGGATAAGCTAACGTATGCTTCAGTAACAACTTCAAAATCATGGGGGCTTTAGACACTAAAGCTTTATTTCATACTCAGACTACACACCCATTAGGTCAGCTGGGACCCAGCCTGGGAGAGGATACATCTCCGTGTTGCCAATTTGTTTGTCAATTCATTTTCTGTTGCTCTGTATCAGACTAAAATCAATTTGGCAATTTAAAACAATACATGCTTATTATTTTATAGGTTCTGTGGGTCAGGAATCCAGGCATGGCTTATCTGGGTTCATGTCTTAAGGGTCTCTCAGAAGGCTGCCATCAAGATTAGCCAGGGCTAGGAATTTCTTCTAAAGATTTTGCTGGGAGAGAATTTGCTTCCGAGCTCATATGGTTATTGACAGGTTTCAGTTACTTGCAGGGAGAGAATGTGCTAGCAAGACAGAATTTGCAGTCTCATGTACTGTAATAAAGGAAGTGGCATTCCATCACCTTTGCCATTCTATTGATTCATTGTTAAGTCACCAGACCAGCCCTCACTAAGGGGAGGGGATTACACAGGATGTAAATTCCAGGAGGCAGGGATTATTGGGGTCTATCTCAGAGTTTGTCCATCACCCACCGAGACAGAAAAACAGTGAAGGTGAGGCATTGTGTACTGTCATCTAAAAACACATTACTTCCACTTCCATTTCATTGGCCCGTGGCTCACATGGCCATATGGCAATGCCAACCCTGAGTGATGTCACCCTCCTACATGCCTCCATGAGAAGAAACAGAACATTTGGGGACAGCTGCAATGATACCCACATTTTGTCTACAAAACAAAATCACTTTCATCTCTGAAGAGGGATTCACCAGTTACAAACAAATCTGTGCACAGAACAAGAGTTTAAAAATTAACTGAGTGAGCTGTACTATAATGCCATTGTCTTTGCTTGGGTCCTTGGAAGCAGACCCTGAGATAGGAAATTGAGGACAAGTAGTTTATTTGGCAAATGATCACAGGGTAATGAGGACGTGCGAGGGGAAGGGAAGAGAGCTGAAAAGGTTGTGTCATAATGGTGGTGGCTACAGTGGCCAGCTGGTGCTCAGACCCTCTGGGAATACTCCTAAGAGTTATCCCACTCAAGGGGTTAGTGAGGTAGGGTATTTTTCCTTTGTCTCCCATCTGTCACCAGCAAGAGGTATTCCTAGGGGCATTCCTTCCTGGGCGTTTCTGGCCAGCCTTTGACTGGCTCAAGGAAGGCACTCAGGCAAAGCGTGTCCTCCGCTTGCAGTAGGACCCTGTCTATGGTGAGTGATGAAGGTTTCTCTGTCCTGGGCCCAACAGCATCTGCTGCAACCATTAGACATCTTCTGTTGGACTGAAAGTCAAGGGAACTAGATTTCAGAAACAAGTTTTCATAGTGTTTAGTAATTTGATACGTGTGTCACAGAAATCCAACATTCTTCTGATACCCTGAACTCAACTTCTAAGTGTGTCTGGACAGGGAAAAAAAAAAAAAATAGCAATACAAAGTCAATCTTACGCTTGATAGTTGTAGTATAGATTCCTCATCACATTACTAGTAATAGTGGTAAGTGACAATAATCCCCCCAAAAGGGCACGCATGCTTCTAGAATGTCACTAGGGCACCGTAGAGGAAGGAGAAGGAGGAGGGGTCAGTTTGTTATCATTACCAGCAACTTTCCTAACTTCTTATCTGCAGATGGTGAAAGGGGTGTGGGCCTTAATAGGGCTTCACAAGTTGGGAAACTCGGGGGGGAGGGGGGGGCACAGGAATAGGAAGAAAACCTCTTGACTTTTGGTAACTTCTGCCAGTGTGAATTAGTCTCCTGGGGTTGTCATAATAAGCTACCACTTCATCATGTGAATTGGGGGAGGACGCATTTGAGCCCCTAACACCATGCAATTCAAAACATATTCTCTCTTCATAGATCCAAAGGGCAGCCTGCCACCTAAATCCTAAAGATTCCATAACGTGTCTTTCTTCCTAACTATACAGATGCCTGCCTTCTCCACAGCATAAGAACCTGCAATTGATTTTAGATAATCTTTCATTTTTCCATAATTGTTACATGTATGCGAGTATCTCCACAGCCCAATTTCTCAAAGCCTGGGACTGTAAGAAACACAATCTGAAGCAGTACACATCCTAGGTTTCCTTAACATGTGTTGACATGACATTGGGTAACTTTTCATTTCTTTTTCTTTTTTTTCTGAGACAGAGTATTGCTGTCGCCCTGACTAAAGTGCAGTGGCATCATCATAGCTCACTGCAACCTCAAACTCTTGGGTTCAAATGATCCTCCTGCCTCAGCCTCCCAAGTAGGTGAGAGAACAGGCTTGCACCACCTTGTCTAGCTAACTTTTCTATTTTTTTATAGAAATGAAGTCTCACTTTGCTCAGGCTGGTCTCAAACTCCTGACTCAAGTGATAATCCCACCTCAGCCTCCCAGAGTGCTGGGATTACAGATGCCAGCTACCATTAGGTAACATGCTCTTTTATAGACCAAGTTCTAGACAGCCTCACAGACATTCACAAATTCAGATTCCTGGGCCCCATACAGATCTAGAGAATATGCATTTTAGAGACTATGAGGTCTAAAAATCTGCATGTTCCTAAGCTCCTCTAGAGATTTTGGAACAGCTATACTCACTGGCCAGTACTTGGAAGCCTCTTGGGCAGAGTTAACTTCCCACTGAGTCCTGTGCTTGCAAGTCCATTGTCATTTTTACATATTTCTAGCTCTCTTCTGGGACCACATGAAATATTACTTTTTTTAATATTACTTTTTTTAACACCACATTGGCAGAGATCCATGATCAAAGATGTTTGGGAAATGCTGAGTTAATCATGGTAAAATAAGTTCACTTATTATAGGACTTATCAAAACTTTTAATAGGTTAAAGTATACTACATATTAGAAGCTGGGGTAGGGAAGGGGGCTATATGACATCTTCTAATCTTATTTTACTAAAGAAACTTTTTTTCTGAGGGCACTTCACAGGACCATTCGTGTGAAAAACACATTTTCAGAAATAAAATGGAATCTGGAGTCATTTTCAGGAGGCCTGGCTTCCAGCGCCAATGACGGAACTAAGACCTCTTTGAATGTCATTATTAATACTTTCCTCAACTATAAAATCAAGGACATGTGTTCCAAAATATATTTTAGATCTTATAATAATTTACTTATATTTAACTCACATATGGCATGTGTTATTTAATGTGAAATCTACTTTTCTGTGGCACTTTTGATTCTATCACATTCGAGAGCAACTGGGTTTCTACTGCTATGAGACGCTGTGCTAGGCACCTTTGGTGAACTGTCGAGGAACCACGTTTCCTTAAGAGGTGAAGGAGAGGCAGACGTGCGCTGTCTTGATTTTGTCCTCCCTTCTCCTTGCGGCCCTCACTCATATCATACATGTCTGTCTTTGGTATTCAGAAGAAATATGTGTCATAAAAGATGCAATAAAGTGCTATACTGTTTCTCTATTTATCTTCATTATCTCTGGAAAGAAGATCACCAACATGAAAATCAATGAAAGGTTTATCTTTCTTTTCTCCTTACAAGGAGAATTTTTTAAATGGTTTCTTTCAGAAAACATTTGGCCTAGGGTCCCTTTGTGATTTCCATTAAATTAAAATTAGGATAGAAAACTGATTCAATGATAAGTAAATACAATGCCATGGGCAAGTTTGTACTGACTCAAAAAACCAGAGTTTCCAGGATTGAAGAATATCTGCATGTGGCCAGCAGTGGATGACACATTGGGAAAGCTGGCGTGTCCTTGCATTGTGGTGCCTGACCCTTCTCCCAGAGGGCCCAAATATTTCCTGAGGTCATGATTCCAGGTGCTGGAAGTTGGGTTTGAGGAACTGAAAGGAGCCTGCTGAGCAGCAGTTCTCAGGAGATTGTTCCTTCTGCCACACTCAGGAGACTGCCACACTAGGAAAAGAATAATTTTCACTGGGGCCACAGTGTTTTATTACAAAAATAGAATAGAAACCTCAAAAACAAAACAATCCTTTCTAATTTAATGGCTGCAGATTTAGCAAATAAAGATACAAGAAGATTCATTAAACATGAATTTCAGAGAAACAACAACTTTAAGTAAAAGTATGTCCTAAATATTGCATAGGGCATATTTATATTAAAATTATTTGTTTCTCTGAAATTCAAATTTAACTAGTTCCTGCATTTAATCTGGCAACCCTACTCTGGGTAGCTTTTTTGTAATTTGTGGAGGGAATATTTGTCCTCGCAGTGAGGGAGAAGCAGGCAGGCTGGATGTTTTGCATGTACTGAACAATCTTATACAACGGAATTGTCCCATTATCATGTGACTTTGGATATCCCACTGGACATTCACAAGAGCAGTATTGTGGGGTGGTTTTAAATGTATAATGAATTTAACATACAATGGAATCTTGGGAGTCAGAATGCAATAGATTTTACTTTGTTTTGTTCAGTACATTACCAACTGCTGTTCACTGTTCCAGAAAATTGTATCGTCTGTGGCAACAATGCCTGTGGTATTTGAGCTGTCAATATATCATGCCTGAATTATTTGTAGCTGTCATTATTATAGTGATTCTATGTGTGTGTGCAAGTATCCAATTCTTCATTATTCTTGGAATATTATTGAGCCCAAGTTCTTACATATTAAAATATTTTATTATAAATTACTTCCCTTTTTATTTCTCAAAAAAATTTACATTAAAAATAGGGCATTATATATTTTGTTAAAAGTATTTGTGCAGATAATGTCGCCTATGATTTTCCTATTAGGATAGTAAGGGGGATTGGATCTGATAGGGTTCATACCACTCCGAGAAGGGCCACGTGGGTAGACGTCAAGTACAGGGGGAAAAACTTTTGAGGAAGAAAGGTTCTAAAATTCTGGAGGAAAAATCAAAATGGCCTGACTGTGCAAACATACGGTAACCTCTGTGTGTCTTCTTCCCCACCTCTCTAGGTCCTCAGAAGCATAGAGATTGAAACTTGAAACACTTTGAGTGTTTTCAGTGTTCATTTCCCCCATACACTTTTGAACACTAATTACATCGTTGGATATTAGATTTATTTCTTTGCACTTATCAAAGTTACTTTTCTTGAATCCTGACAAATCTACATGGAAAAGAAATTGAAACTCTGAAGCTCCTTTGGGTTTGTTAATACCAATACTTCTATTAGCTAAGTAATGATAATGTTGATCAGGGCTTTAAAAAAATCTATTTCTGAGTGAATACATCATCTTGCCAAGTAGAGGACAGACCTAGATCCTGAAGATGTCCAAACATAATGATTATAATCCACATTCCAGGCGATTAAGCAATTTGTCTGGCAATTAAATTTCTATATGGTTCCTTGAAGAGCCATTATCATAATAAATAGCATCAGGTAATTGATGGTGGTGATGCTATGAGGCTGTCCCAGGGAGAAGAAGGTAGAAAAAAGGATGCTAGTGACGAAGAGAGGTGACAGGAGGAAGGGCAGAAATGAGCCAGGGTTATCCAGTTATCAATTCTTGTACGATAAAGTCCTCCCAAATTACTGCAGCCAGTTTAACACATTGACTGCCACACTAGAAAAAAATAATTTTCACTGGGGCCACAGTGTTTTATTACAAAAATAGAATAGAAACCTCAAAAACAAAACAATCCTTTCTAATTTAATGAAAAATTTCTTATTTTTTATTTCCTGTTCATGGGTTATATGCAACTCACATGGCGCTAGAATCAATTTTACACTGCACTCCATGTGAGTTGTATGTGACTCACAACATATTTATTGAATTTGTTTCTGAGAATTGAGTCTTTTGTCACTGCATAAGTATTTAGTTGTGTTTGGGGTGGGCCTTGGGTGGTCCTGGATGACAACCTCTGAATCATACTCCCTAAGTATGAGAAAGACTGTCACATCGCCGCTTTCTGTCATACTGGTTTTACTCAAAGAGCCACCAGGCAAATATTCAAGGCACAATGTACAATCGGAAGTTATGGTAATGGGAGAACACAGTCCAGCAGGTGTGGCACACAGGGATGGGCCAGTTGGAGCAGGGCTGCCGGAGGCAGGTGGGGGAGCCTGAAAATCACGAGCAGAGATTTCACTGCACCAAGACACACTGTGGACCTTCCTATCAGTTCTATATGTTTCATGGGCCCGTGGGCTTAATACAACTCACATGGCAGTTGTAATTTTAATGACATCCCATAATATTGGGGATCAGGAATTCCAAAAGGTTTCAGCAGGGAACCTTCTGCTCCATGTGGTCCCCACAGGAGTCACTCAGGGCATTCAGCTGGAGGATGGTCAGACAGGTAAGGTTGTTCTCGATGGCTTCATCCACATGCCCAGTGTCTTGAGGAGAGACAGAGGGAGGCGTGGCTGGGCTTTGTCTTCTTCCTGTGATCTTTTCTGCAGGGTGAGTAGGCGGCTTGCATGGTGGCTAAGGCTCACCAGAGTGACTCTCCCCTGAGATGTGAGGGACATGGAAGCAGATGGTCTTTTTGCTCAGCATCATTTCTGCTGAATTCTGTTAGTCAAAACAGTCACAGATTCCGAGAAAAGGAAAAGAGATCTCACCTCTCAAGAAGGAAAGGATCAAAGAATTTGGGGTCATCCTTCTTCAGCTCTGATGGCAAAAAGCAGATAAGCAGGTTGATGGACACACATGAGACCATCCCAAAGTGCAAAGTCCCATGTTCCTGCCAGAGGAGATTATGGAAAGAGACAGAGAGAAACATCCCAGTGCAGGATGAACAAGGTGGGCAACAGAGGGACTGCCGCTGTGGTCCCAAGAAGCCTAACGGTGGGTCAAATTCATGGTGTCACATAACGTGATAACATCAAGCTAGCTAATCCAACAAGGACAGCAGGCGAATGTTCTAAAATATCCTGCAATGCACACTGTATTTCTGTAAGGTTACTTCTCCAAAGGCCCTTTTCACCACAAGGAAAGAACACAGCAGACAAAGATGGGTCTCCTTTGGATTTCCAGATTAAGTTTATAAAGTCGATTTCACACAGAATGTGAGTCAGGTTGTTCACCATAGTAGGACTCACAGTTTTAAGGAGACTGAATTTGGGAGAATCAAAAAGTAAAGATTATAGAATGGAGCTCAGAACAGGAAGGTGAATATATGATTGCTTTGTTAGAAGATGGGAGATGTTACCCCACTTGCACAGCTATGAATGTTTTATATGTGAATACTGCAGAGATATGAGCTATCTGGCTCAGGGAAAAATACCCCTTTATTGATTTACCCAGATCAATGGCCAGAATAACATTACAGTGCCAGTTCCCCTTACCTAGCCTTGCAGGAGACAGGGATGAGAGCCTTGGAATCCTTTTACAAGGTGCCAGGAGACGAGAAGAACAGATTTTCTCTGTTTATACCCCAAAGAGGAGCAACTGCCTCCCACTTACCTCCCCAAATAAGAGAGGAAGGACAACCCCCCACAAATCTTTTGCTGCTTTGAGATGGGGTAGAAAGGATCCTGAGTTTTCCCCCTAATCACTTAGATTATAAATGAAATGTCTACAGGAGGACGTTCCCACCTGGAGAGGTCTCCAAAGTTCTGGCTTTATCTCCTTTTACATGTAAATTCCTAGGAGCTAACCTAGGTGCCTATCTCAGGAGGGTTGACTTTGGGGGAAATAAGAGAAGTTGTATTATCCTTTTAGATGAGAGCAATTAGCTCCATCCCTAGAGAAACAATGGCTACAGATCTAATCTTTATGGTATGTGAAAATGTTTCTAGGGGAAGTGAAAGCCAATATCCTTTTACTTAGGTTACATTGCTGAGTCTTAGGAGGCTAGGCATTTTATAGGAACACTGAGGAACCCAGAGAAATTTCATCCCCCACAATGATGTAACAGTGGTTTCCTAAAGTGTAGGATGGAAATAAAGACATTCACTAGTGGGGATGAGGGTAGGGGGCGGGGGATGGAGTAGGGGTTGGGAGAATGCATATATTAGAAGCTACAAAACTAGGATTAAATGACATGCAAAGCTGCATGTACAAGTGGCCTGATTATAAAGGCTTAAATAAACAGGGTTTTTCTTTCTTCTCTCACAAGTCTGAAGATAAGTATTTCAGACTTTTCTGACTTTGTGCTCAGAAAAGTCATCATCAGTCTGGATTTCTTCTAGCTCCCTGCTGCCTTATGAGTATGGGGCTGGCTGGTTGCAAAGTGGCTGCTTTACCTCCTGCCATCATATGTGTATTCCAGTCAACAAGAAGAGAAAGGGCAAAGGCAAAATGTACCTGATAGCTCTTTAAAAGTCCCCTGAGAAGCTTATCCAGTAATTTCCTTTTATACCTTATTGCCCATCCCTAGGAAAAGGATATTTAAGAAGGCAAATATTGGTACTACCCACATTGGTACTTAGTTCAAAATTGGGCCTTTTAGCAAGAAAAACAAGAGGAAGAGCTATTAGAAAGGCAACCAGCAATGTCAACCACCCCTTGGACCTCAGTCTGAGAAAGAAGTGTCAGATTATAAAAGTGCCATGTAGTTTGGGAGGAGGCTGAAGGCCTCATCCTGTGTCTAGAACTTGGAAGGAGGTTGCCTTTCAGTATGCTGCCATTGTTCATGGTGGGTGGAGCTGTGTAGAAGGTAGAGGGTTGTGTTAGGCAGAGGCCTGAGCACAAAGAAAGTCCTCCAGAAGTTCAAGTTTTCCCTTTAGGGCACTCAGAAAAGAGGTAAAGGCCAGAAGACTTAAGAGTCCCCAGTCAGGGCTAAGCAGTTATGGAAGATGTGGACCTTGTCACTGAGGCCTTGGCAGGGAAAATAAATATCAGTATCACATTTCTGTTCAAGTCTCCAAACCAGGTGTGACTGGTTACATCAGCAGCCTATACGGTGCTATAGAGGCCAGTACTTCAAGAGCCAGTGGAGGAAGACCACAGCTGAGGCCAGTCTGTAGACCAGACGGGCTGCCCAACACGTCATGAGCCATAAGCTCCCTGCCCCCCAGTGCCAGTGGTAAGGGATAGAAGGGAAAGTTATGGACTTTGAACTGTGACTGTGAATCCTCAACTGAATCTAATGAAAGGAGAGACTATATTTTAAACAAAGTGTGATTAAATGATCTTTAATCTGCAAAATCAAGGTTATCTTTCCTACCATCTAAAGAAATGGTGAGGAGTGGGATGAGGTGGGGTCCTGGGTTAGTTGAATTCAATTGTGGGGATATAAAAAAGTTACATTTCTGCACATCTAAGAGGTATTTACATTTAAAATCATGGGTAAGATGATGATTATGGTGTGAAAGTGATTAAAAGTTAGAAATAAGTGTCTGATGATTTTGGATACCTAAGTAAAATCATGATTTAGCTAATTCTCTTATTCAGGGCACAAGTGGTGAGCCTCTCATGAACAGACGCTGTGCTTCCTGCTGACGGCCTGATTTTAACTTGTACGTGGAGTCACAGGAGTGGTGGTTCCTAATTTCCAAAGTAGGGTTCCGTGAGGAGGAGGAACAGGATCTGCAACAGACAGTTTTGTGGTAACAACAAAAGACTCTTCTGATTCCTAAAAGATGTAGTCAGTCTTCCTGGTATAAACACAGAATCTTGCTTAGATTCATATCCAGTTACTTATGCATTTGGGATTTTTCCATTGCATTCTTTGAGCTACTCCTTTTCAACTTCATAACAAGTGATGTCATTGCTGGGGACCACCAGGGAGTATAGGGATTCCACATCTTAAATCTATGCACTGATTACAGCGGTGTAGCTAAGTCACATTACGTATTTGCAAGTATGCAACTCGTTTTCTTTGGATCACTGGAATGCAGCCCTTAAAAACTCTAAATTTCAATTTTTGATTTATCTCCCAAAGTAGAACTCGTGATGGACAGTTTTATGAGTCCTTTTAGGAAGAAAAGAACAGATCTCTTCCACAAAGGAAGACGCCATTAAAGATACCCTGTAAAGACATTTCCTATATCTAAAAGGTTTGATGGGGTGAAAAGATAAGGGAGCTTGGACGGCAAGGGGAAGGTGACAGCGTCGGATGAGAAAGTTTATGTCACCACGGGCCCCATGAAATTAATCTTCCACATATTTTCTAGCTTTCCATGCATAGCAAAGATACAAAGAATGCAGTATTTATTGGCATATCTCGTGAGTTAAAAGTTTGTGGTCGGAGGTATTTGATTGAAATAATTTATAACTTGACCCACACTTGTGTCCAAAGCTACGGATTTATAAAGGGAAAGTATCATCTTTATTGTGTTTTCCACTAGGCCCTCAAGTAACCCTGTAACAAGAAGGGAATCAGCCCCAAATGGCAGGGTCGAGGCTGCACATTGAATCATGGGGGGACAGTGTTGCAGAGTGTTGAGCACACCTGCGCTCTGATTGGGGCTGAATCTGGCAGGTGCAGTTTGCCAGCAAGTTTCTGGGGTAGACTGAGGCAAACTTTGCTTGGCTGGATGAAACTCTAGTATAGAGTACCGGGGGGGGGGGGGAATAGGAAACAGATCCCAGTCCCCTTGGGGAAAGAAATGGAAAGAGCTAGATGGGGTTTTGGGTAAAGTTAGTGCCAGTAGTACAAAATATATTCAGAAACCAAAGTGAAAGCCACGTTATGAGTGATGTGTAGCACCAGGTTGAAGGGAACATAAACAGCATGGTAAGCCTGAGAATGCCTGGAGGCTGACCCCAGGTACCCGCAGCACAGGAGCAAAAGGGGTTCATGAGGCTGGTTCATGGATATGTGAGCAATAGAGCTGTCCCCTTTCACAACTCCAGAAGCATAGGAAGGGCCCCCCTTGGCACTACCCTGAGGATGGGACTCACAGGCATGCGGCATGAAAGTTCTGCACTGGAGCTGTTCCACACAGTGGCTCTGAATGGGAGATAGTCTGCGCACTGCGGAACTCGGGAACCTTTAGCCTGGTGCAGACAGAGCAGAGAGCACTGACAGCAAATTGGTGATTATTTGTGCACGTTGGAGACTTAAAAATAATTTAGAAAAAATTCTAAAATGTCTTGCTCCAAGTTGAGCACAGCGTATTGCTGAATGTGAAGAGCCAGGGAGGCGTTTCAGCTGAGAGCAAATTTTATTTGTTAGAGGTAAGGACTGCAGACTTTGGGTATGTAAGTGCTGTGAGTTTGTGTTCTTCAGAATTATTCATACAAGTTTCTCACAGGAGCCCAGAAAATCATACACAAAGGAGATCAACAGCCAGCTAAACAGCAAGGCCAAGGACAGCCTGAAATTTGGAACCCACAGCATTTCCTTGTCCGAGGTCGGAAGTCTGGCTAATGGAGCACGTGTATTTCCCTCCACTGCTGGTCGTCAGGGTGCGCCTGTCAGCTACGCCTCATAACAATAAACTACTTTCTTATTCTGGTGTCCACAGTCCCCTCCCGTTCAGATGGACGTGATAAACTGCAATCTGAAGAGCTGTAAAGGTTTGCCCAGAGAATGGTTCTCACCCAGATTTTCTTCTGGCAGCTTGCTTGGCCTAGTGTCTGAGGCTATGATTGATTGAGGTCAGGCATGATGGCACAAAGCCAGAGCTGTGATTGCTCAAGGTCCCTTTATCAGAGAAAATAAATCAAGAGGAAGAGCGCCATGGGGCAGGGAAGTGAGGTCTCTCAGAGCTATTTTGGTGGCAGGCTGGGAAAGCAGGAGTCTCTCACAGAGTGTGAGGCTCTCAACTTTATTTTCAGGATCAGGTCAGCTACTTTCAAAAATGCATCGTGACACTCATGAGGGGAAGACAGACGATAGTTGGCTCAGCTAAATATGCTGGAAGGGTTAGCACCTCCCCCCGTTCCCTTAGTGAATTGAAAAGCACTTTGGAAATAAATTTAGTGTCTTTGAGCATTTCTGGGCTCACTGTTGGTAGCATTTAGAGAACCCACGTAGGGATATGAAAGTCTCTCTCTCAAAAACAAGCTGAGATGAGTAAAAATAATGATCTAAATATTCTGTCCTAGGCTGAGTGACAAGGCAGGCCGAGGTGAAAGTGGATTCTAGTTACCAGAAGCCTAAGGCTCCTTTCTGAGGCTTTATCTCCCTCTGTACCCCTCCCAAGCCCCTGACGAGTTCTGTTGATGTTACTCCTGGATAGCTTTCGAGTCCATCTTGACCACTAATGCCCGGCCACTTTCACCACTTCTGTCTCAGGAACACATTCTCTTAGAGCCATGAGCTACCATAGAAGTTCAACCATCCTGCAGAGAGACCACACGGAGAAGCCCAGGGACACAAGGAAGCAGGAGTGGCCCAGCTGAGCCCAGACCTCAGGCAACCCAACTGAAACACCAAACATACGACAAATGCTTCCTGGACTCCCTCAAATCTGAACAGCCACCGGCTGATTACAACATGAACACTATATTCATGAACCGACTGGCCTCAATCAATGCTCCATGAGGCAGAAGACTTGCCAAGCTAAGCAAATACCTAGCCCACAGATTTTGAGCTTAATGAATTGACCACTGTTTTAGGACAAATAAATTTTAAGTGGTTTGTGAAATGACAACAGGTGACAAGATAAGAAACAGATAGATGGACTTCTGTACTTCAAGGAAGGCGTGACCCTTTCTTCTCTTCCTCTTTTGATTGTGATTTCTCAGTAATATGATATGCAACAAAACCTGATCAATACTTGCAAATGAGGCTGATAAATGGTGACTTCACAGGTGCAGAAGCAGATTCCTGGCTGTACTCTAGGACGGTTGCTCTAAACCACAATAATATCAAGAACATCTCATCAGGACAACCCATAAATGAAAAATACCATCGTGATATGCAGCGTACTTCCTATCCAGCCTTCCTGCAGACCTGATCAGTCCAGCTAGACAGTGCATGATGCGGCAATCATAGCTGTACATTAGCAGATAGTGACAATAGCGTCTAGTCACCATAGCTAAGCTTATGTGAGGATTTTCAGCATTCTCAGAATGAGCTCCAAAGAGCCTTACCAACCCATCCACCAAACTCATTAACAGCCAGTAAGAGAAAATCTTACCAATTTTTCTCACAGAGTCCAAATTGTCACAATATTATCTGACCCTGATGTGCACTAGAATATCGTTCTATCCACTCAGAACAGGGCCTAGGACATAGTAGGTGCTCAATAACCATTATTTATAAGACCAATCATTGCATTAGAAAAAAAAAAAAAGACAATTCTGGGGAAAAGTGTTCACCCCCTAGAAGTACTAGACCACCAGCATCTTCAGAGCCTCAAGCATGACCAAGTTGCTTACAAGAGTATGACAACAAAATATTTTATTTAAAAAGCTCTGATATATATTTTATAATAAGTGAGAAGAAAGGATAACATAACTAATACCCGTGCACAACCACCCAGCTTAAAGGCCAATTCACCCAGTGTGGCCCTGTCTGGGTGTCTTCCCACCCTCCCTGGCAATCTGATTAGAAATTTAATTTGGTGTTTATGAATCTCACATACATATTTCTCTGTAATTTTACTGTATGTATATGTGTCTTTAAGCACCAGTAGTATTGCATTGCCTATTCTAAGCTGTATGTGCTATCTCAGCATATACCTTCTTCTGCAATTTGCTTTAGTCTGTATTTGAGTACATATCCTTCAGAAGTTTTACAAACACACACATGCACACATGTATATAGACATACTATATACACTGCTTCATAACTTCACTTTTTTTTTCACAGTTTTTTATCCTAATATATTTTTCAAATACAAAAAGTAATTTAGAGGGCGGCGCTTGTGGCTCAAAGGAGTAGGGCACCGGTCCCATATACCAGAGGTGGTGGGTTCAAACCCAGCCCCGGCTAAAAATTGCAAAAATAAAAAAAAGTAGTATAGAAAACCCAGCCTGATATGCCCTCTGTGTGTGCCTTTCCTCCTCCCCCCACCCCCCCTTAGACATTTCTATTTTTATCACTGAATGACATCCGATATTAGCTTATAGTTTTCTAAACTTTATATAGCACTATGTCATCAACCTAAAAGGAAGAGGGTGAGGCACAAACTGTAAGGTAAAAAGTTTACTGGAGCCAAAGTGAGGGCAGCGGCCCGGAAGACTAAGTAAGACTCAAGGAACCTCAGATCTGAGCTCTGTTTGGCCATTGAAACGAGCAGGTTTTTTAAGGTAAAAATGGGGGGCAGAAAGGGGGCTGATACAAAGTTGTTGGTTAGGGATTTCCATTGGTTTACAGAAATAACATTGGTTAGTGATTGGCTATGCATTTGGGTGTGAGTTATTAGTCAGGCAGCATTATTAGGGTGCTTTATAGCTACTTGCGACAATAGCAAGCAGCTTTGATAGATGGCTACGTGCTCAAAAGGGGGGAGTAGGGGGCGAGTGATTGCTATCTCCTTTTAACATATTGCTGGGACTATAATCTAAAAAAAGTACATTCTTCCGGTAAACATTCTATCCTTTTCTCACTCTTCTAGAAAGAAATGGAGAAATGGCGACTTTTGAGTTTCTGGGCTTTACCAAGAGGTGTCAATGCCAGCTCCCTACCTGGTGACACCACTGTGGCCTCAGGCCCCCTGTGCAGCCAGGAAGCCTCTAGTCACTTCTCTCCTCAGACTCCGTGGGGAACGTCATCCAGCGTTTCTCTCTCCACACGTTTGACACTTGCGGATTTCCATTGCTTTATTGTGAGATCATCTACATGCTTTAAAAGATTTCTTTTTTTACCTTATGAAGCTTTTGTTGGTGTAGAAAGGGAGTTTTTCAAGATATCTGATCTGCCAAATTTCTGAAAGTAAAAGTCTTGAAAGGATTCCTAAATATTCCAAAAATATATTGTACTCAGCACAAACTATCATCTCCCATAAGAATCACATAATTTAAATTGCTGACAGATATTTATGAAATATCTGCTGGATGTGTTTTAGGGGTATGCCATTTTTAATCTAAACAACTCACTTTGCTTCAATGTTAATATGTTTACATGATAATTTTTGTTTTTATAAACATTGTTATTGTTTCTAAATAAAGAATAGCAATACATGCCTAATAGGTTAAAAAGAAAATAAAGCTAACAGGCTTCCCAGGAATAAAACAGAGGTAATTCTTTAAGGGGGCACCCGAAATCTTTTCCCTCCAAGCCAGACTACCCGTCTTTCTCAGCCTTCTTTCTGCTCCCATCTTCCTGGGGGATCCTGCCTGACATTCTGGTAGGATCCCCCAGGATCCCCCAGGATCCCCCAACTGGCTGACTCTTAGGTGGGAAAAAACACCCAATTTTTCCTTGCATTGACAATTTGGCCAGGGAGGAGCAGGAAAGCTCTTGTCAGGCACTAGCATTTTACCTCAATATAATTTATCAGATTAGTTTTATGGCAGACTCTGCTCAAAATGAATTAAAATCATGTACATTTTGAAGAATATGGCAGAGGTGAAGAAAGATTCAGATGACGCAGGAGATTCATGTGCACAGATTTAGCTAGGGTCCCACTGTATTGTAGAAACCTCTAGACTTCTAGACAAGAATTCCCCCAAATTTTTCCTTGGAACACTTCTATGGAAAGGCTCCATGGAAAATTAACTTTGAAAAACCCACATGCTATCTGTCCCCCCTTTAGAGATTTAACATGCAGAGAGCACATTAAGAGCTCTGAGAAGTCCAGCATTAAAGAATTCTTTCAATTTTTGAGTAAATCATCATTTTTCCATTTTATCATTCAATCCTTTCCTAGTAGCATCTTTCAGAATTAATATGCTACAGAACAGTTTGGGGGGGAAATTCTATAATTTTTTTTTTTTTTTTTTTGGAGACAGAGTCTCATTCTGTCTCCCTAGGTAGAGTGCCATAGCATCATAGCTCACAGCAACCTCAAACTCTTGGGCTTGAGCAATCTTCTTGCCTCAGCCTCCCAAGTAGTTGGGACTACGGGTACCTGCCACAATGCCCAGCTAGTTTTTCAATTTTTAGTAGAGATGGGGTCTCACTCTTACTCTGGTTGCTCTCAAACTCCTGAGCTTAAGCAATCCACCTGCCTCAGCCTCCCAGAGTGCTGGGATTATAGGCATGAGCCACTGCGCCCGGCCAGAAATGTAATTTTTGAAGAGAAAAAAATTTTTTCTTTAGCACATTTGAGGTGAACAAGTAAAGAAATAAAATGGTAATCCAACTGGATAGGAGGTTCTTTAAAAACATCTCATCTGTTTCACAATATGGCAAGCACATATCCACTCATGCATTCGTACTTTATACAAGTCTTAATGATCACTAAACATTTATGATCACTTGATATGTGGCAGGCAGAGTTCTAGATGCCAGAGATATAGACAGGAGCTAGATGGAGACCCTGCCCTCACGGAGGTGTCATTCCAGTGGAAGAATATCAAATGGAACCTGAGATTTTAACACATCTTGATCCATGTTTATAAAATTAGCCTCTAGACCCTCAGTGACGTAAGAGTCTCCACTGGTGTTTGGAAAATCACCTTGCTCAGCAGTCGCCAACCTTTTTTTTTTTTTTTTTTTTTTTTTGCACCAGGGACTGGTTTCATGGAAGACAATTTTTCCACAGACCAGGGTGCAGGTATGGTTTCCGGATGATTCCAGGCATTACGTCTCCACCGCAAATCTTTAGGCATTAGATTCCCATAAGGCGTGCACAGCCTAGACCCCTTGCTGTGCAGTTTACAGTAGAGTTCACGCTTCTACAAGAGTCTAATGTGGCTGCTGATCCGCCAGAAGGCGGAGCTCAGGCCGTGATGCGAGTGATGGGGTGTGGCCATAAATACAAACAAAGCTTCCCTGGCTTGCCCACCTCCCCCTCCCCTGTGCAGCTCAGATCCTAACAGGCCACAGACCAAGTTGGGGATTGCAGCCCTTGCTAACTCCTGACTTTGTGGACCTGGCTCTGGATCCCTGGCTCTGCCAGCCTCTAGTTCACCTCTTCTCCTGATGTCCTTGAACCCCAGCTTTCCTCTGTGGAACTATCACTCCAGATGACAACATGCTGAAGTGTCTTCAGCAGAGCAAAAGCCTCTATCTCTTGACTGACTGGTGCCAACCCTGACACCCTAGAGAGATGAGCCCTTCAGGATCAGGTGGTACTAAGGCAGTCGTGCTGAAGCAGGTACTTAGCAGCAGTTATACTGAATGTATTCAATATTTGAAATGTCACATAAATTGATAAAACATTCCATTTTGTTAAACAGCAGGAGGGAGAATTACTCTAAAACTCAAACATGATTATTAATTAACATGCAAGTACTTGCCTCCAAAAGCAAGGGTTCAAAAGCCATGTCTGTCATAGTTCTTCTCAGATATTTCACATTTTCTCTGTTCAAGGCAGAACATCTAAAGTGCTACAATTATTCAGTTATATAAATAAAGGCAAGAGAAGTTAGAAAACTAATGTTCCAATATGTAGTTTTATTTGTAAGATGAAATCATCATATAAGTCTCCTGCCCAATGGCCAAGATAATATGTCAGTTGCAAAAATGAGAGTAAAGTCACTTTCAATACCTAATCTAAAGCTAAATCAAGTTAACAGCAAAACATTTGACATTTGATGACATCTGTAAAACTAAATGAATTTTATTCTTCAATTTCCTATAAACAAAAATCTCAGTTATTAAAAAATAAATGCAATGCTAATAACTTTCAAAATAAAAGCAGACTTCTTCAATTTAAATTACTAAAATATTAACAAGACATTTGCCATTATTTTATATCTTTAGGCAGTATTGTCCCAATAAATGTTTAACTGGCTCCCTGGAGGGAAAAACGTTCCAACTGGTAGCATTTTCCAATTTCTGTGATGTAAACATGCCCACCATGGCTGGTTTCAAGCTATAAGTGTAATAGCATTTCAGATTTGACAGCTGTATGTAATTAGCTTTCTTGAGTCCACATGAGCCAGTGAGACCTATCTGTGCACCACTGACTAGCTTTTCAAGTTCTGTACAGTTTGGACTAAAATCCTTTTCTTATAATTAAGAGAACTACCACCAGGTGGTGAGAGATGCTCAGATCTCCTGTTTTTAGAAATTCAGAGAAATTCAAATCACGAATCTTATGATTTAACAAACCCTCAAACTGTAACTCTTTATCAGACTTGCTAAATTGTGTAGATATATTTAACGTGTTTGAGAGGCAGCATAGCATAGTGGGTAACACTGCCAGGGTCCAGATGCTGAGTTCTGGCTCTACCCATGTCTCCCTCTGCTAGTCCCTTTGGAACTAGTTGTTTTATCTCTCTGCTATTGTTACCTGCAAATAAATAGGGCCAATTATCACATTAGCTAACAGAGTTATCATAAGGATCAAATGCAATAGTGCATTTAAAGGGCTTTGCAATGGTGCGTAACACGCAGTGAGAATTTAATACCTGCTAATATCATTATACCATTGGCTACGCTAATGAAATAAACACAGGCTGTTAACTGGGGGTTGGTTCCACTGCAAAGTATTTTGGGTCTTGGGCACTCCAGGGTCAGTGGGATAATTTGGGATGAGGCAAAATCTTGCCTGCTGGGCAACTGGGGATAGTCTCTCAGCTTCACCACTCACTGACTTCACTTCTGTATGTCTGAGTTCTGTGATATATATAATAAAACAGGAATTGCAATAGCACCTAATTTGTAATAACACCTAACTCATAGCACTGTTGTAAAGATTAGCATTAATATACACATAAAACACTTAGAATAGTATCCTTGCAAACAATAAATTATTAATTGTTAATATATATATATATTTTTGAGACAGAGTCTCACTATGTCACCCTAGGTAGAGTACTGTGTGTCACAGCTCACACAACCTCAAGTTCTTAGGCTTTACTGATTCTCTTGCCTCAGCCTCCCAAGCAGCTGGGACTACAGGCGCCCACCACAATGCCCGGCTATTTTTCTGTTGCAGTTGTCATTGTTGTTTATCTGGCCCAAGCTGGGTTCAAACCCGCCAGTCTCGGTGTATGTGGCTGGTGCCATAACCACTGTGCTAAGCCATTAGTTGTAAATATTTTTAAAGGCACATGCTGTGTTGAAGTGAGAGTGTGATAAAGTTATAATTTTACCAAAAGTACAAATGTCACCAAATGATCCTAGTAGCCTCTAAGTATCATCACTGCCTCCTTGGTGTGGACTCAGGAAATGGGCAAAACTGTACATAAGGACAATTGTTTCAATTAACTTGTGGGGAAAAAAACAAACAAATAAATAAATGCGTTACTGCCTTAAAAGATAATTTGATACCTTTTCCAATAATTAACACTAAAATTGTTATAATACCATAGCTTACACTGTCTCCAGCTTATTCTCCATGTAGTGTTAATAAGTATCTTTTCTTAAATCATTTCTGGGGACACGTTGCTCCTATAAACTGTACTGTGTGTTACAACCATCTGTGGTCATTGTGAAACAAACTAATGCTTAGAACTGGTTTGGTTATTTTGGGACAGGACCTGGACATCTGCATTTTTTTTCACATGGCCCAGATTATTTCACTGTGCAGCTGG
Organism: Loris lydekkerianus; assembly: GCA_963574355.1. Lineage (NCBI taxonomy): Eukaryota > Metazoa > Chordata > Mammalia > Primates > Lorisidae > Loris > Loris lydekkerianus. The sequence continues at coordinate 60,826 of CAUYPK010156199.1, forward strand.
GGCCGACAACTTCTATCTTAGAAGAAGACAGTTTCAGAATTCAAATCAGTGGTCATCAAACCTTTTTCTCGCAGCTGCTGGCTATGAGTATTTCAGCATGATGAATGCTTCCGGTAACTATTCCTTCTTCTAACACTACTGAAGTCAGATTTTAATTTCTCTTTCTTATACTAAGTAAACGGGAGAGAAAGAAGAAAAAACTTCTTTCAACCAACATTTCTATTTTCACTCAACCAATATTTCTTGAACACCTGCTGTAAGACAAACATCGTGTTGAGTTCTGTCGAATAATGTGGATTTCATAGCCTGGCAAAGGCATTTGTGGTCTAGCGTGTTACTTACCTAGTAGCCGTACATTGTATGTGTCTGAAGGTAAAGTACAACTACTACCTGATTAAAATTAATTTGGAAATTCTTTAGGAGAAACTTCTAAATATTTTTTATTGTGGTAAATGTATAGATCATAAAATTTACCATCGTAATCACTTTAAGTGTATAATTCACTGGTATTACATACATTTGTATTGTTGCACAACCATCATACCATCCACCTTTAGAACTCTTTATCTCACACGGAGATATGTACCCCTTTCCCCTATCCCCTGGCAACCAGTTCTGCCTTCCATTTATATGAATCTGACTAATCTTGTGGAATCAAACAGTATTTTTCTTTTTGTGATAGGTTTATTTCACTTAGCATAATGTCCTCAGGTTTCATCTGTGTCATAGCAAGTACGGAATTCCTTTCCTTGTGAATGCCAGTAACATTTAATTGAACGTATATGTATAGACTTATAACATTTTGCTTATCTAGTCAACTGTTCCTGGAGACTTTACCGTATATACTCGAGAATTTGTGCCGAAAAAAACTCGGCTTATACGCGAGTATATAGGTACTTCTTTCATGTTTGGGCTATTGTGAATAATATTTCTATGAGCATGGGTGTACAAACATCCAAGACCCCTACTTCCAAGTCTTTTAGGTATATGCCCTGAAGTAGAATTGCTGAATCATATAGTCATTGTATTTTTAATTTGGTGAGGAACCACCACGTGCTCTTCCATGGTGCCTGCACCATTTTACATTCCCATCAACGATGCATGGGGTTCCAGTTTCCCGACGTCCTTGCAAACACGTGCTATTCCTTGTTTATTTAATAGCAGTTAAGTGAATGGATGTGAGGTGTTATCATATCGTGGCTTTGATTTGCATTTCCCTAGTGATTAGGATGTTGAACATCTTTTCATGTGCTTTGGCCATTTACTCATCTTCTATTCAAGTTCTTTGCACACACACACACCCTTTTTTTTTAGTTTGTTTTTTGTTTTTATTTTTTTGAATCAGAGTCTGTTGTCCTGGCTAGAGCACAGTGGTATCATTACAGCCAACTTCAGGGCTCAAGTGAGCCTCCTGCCCCAGCTTCCCGAGTAGCTGGGACTCTATGCATGTACCACCATGCCTGGCTAATTGTTCTATTTTTAGTGGAGATGGAGTCTCACTCTTGCTCAGCCTGGTCTCCAGAGCCTGACCTCCAGTGCTCCTCCTGCCTCGTCTCCCAGAGTGGTAGGATTATAGGCTGAGACACCACACCTGGCCTTTTGCCCAGTTTTGAATCTGATTGTTTGGCTTTTTATTGTTGAGCTTTAGTAGTTCTCTGTATATTCTTATCTCATACATGATTTGCAAATATTTTCTCTCATTCAGCGGGTTGTCTTTTCACTCTATCAATGGTTGTGTATCCATCGATGCATAAAAGTTTTTAATTTTTCTGAAGCCTAATTTGTCTACTTACTCTTTTATTGCCTCTGCCTTTGATGTCATATCTAATAAATCATGGCCAAATTCAAAGTCATGAACCTTTTTCCATATGGTTTCTCCTAAGAGTTTAATAGTTTTAGGTCTTACATTATCAAATGTCTTACATTATCAAATCCTTGATACATTTGGAGTCAATTATTGTATACAGTATTAGGTAAGGGTCAACTTCATTATTTTGCATGTGGATATCCAGTTTCCCTGCACCATTTGTTGAAAAGACCGTCTTTCTCCCACTTAATGGTCTTGACACTCTTGTTGAAAATCACTGGATTATACACATGAAGGTTTATTTCTAGGATTTCTATTCTATTCCAGTGGTCTATAGGTCTGTCTTTATGCCATTCTTTAGGTGAAATTTTGGTAGGTGAGAGATAATTATAGTATCAGTAAAAGGACCAAAAAAAGTATCAGAATATCAGAACTGTAGAAATCTGGGCTGATAATATATTTTCAGGCTGGAGGAAAAAAAAAAAAGAAAAAAAAAATATATATTTATCTTATATACTCGAGTATAAGCCGGGTTTTTTTGGCACAAAATTTGTGCCGAGTTCGGGTTTTTCGGCACAAATTTTCAGCTTATACTCGAGTATATAGGTATATATATCTCCATATAAACCAGATATACAGATTATATATCCATATAATCACCTCTAGTTTGTAGTGGCATCTTTAGAAGGAGTAGAAGCAACAGAAAGAGCCCAACATAGCCTCTGGTGCTCTCTCCTGGTCATCCCTCTTACTGTGTATCTCTGTGGTTACCCTTTGCTTTCTCTGTCTTTCTACCAATCCCAACAAGTAGGCTGGCACGGAGGGCAGAGCTCTCTTTCCAGGTTTTAGCTTCTTTGGGAGGGATCAATTAGACAGCCTAGATGTCAGTCATTTGTACTTTAGTGTAAAATACAGAGTGCTGATGATCTAAGATACTGAGAGTGAACTGTGGAGTTCACTCTCTAAAGCCGACATCCACTTTTTTACAGAGTCAAGACTATAAACACACAGCTACATATTCAGCACTTCTTTCACCCTGTTGCCTCTTCATGGTAGAGCAAAGAGCAGGTGTTTTAATAAAGTGTCACCAAGGATTCTCAATGCTTTGTGCCAGTTGTGAATGCAGACATGACTAAGGTGCAAAAAAGGAAGATAGGAATGAAGAACATTGTCTGCCTTTGTATTTTGCTGAGACCTAGCCCTTGATGAAATGTGAGTAAGAGAGATGAATTGGGCATTTTGGAATACTGAACCAGTCTCAAAAAAGTTGATGTTTGCTCCATTCTTACCGAAGTTTGCAAGACACTCTGAGCTATTCAAAGCACTCACACAGAGTGTACATTTGAATACCAACCATGAGAAGACTGCTATTCTTGTCCTGCGGATGAACCCAACATTTCTGGCTCCCACTTTTTCACATTCTGCTTGTTGCAAAAAGAGAGTTGAAATTCTTTCCAAGTAGGAGAAGCTCTTGTCAGAAATTCCCAAGACATTGTGGCTTATAGTTATTCTCTTAATCTCTATACCCTTGATTTTCTGATTTCATCATATTTTTAGATAGTCTTATTATTCAAAAGGCACAGCAAGAAAGGAGCCTTTGGTGTGTTTTCCATGTAAAGCAGCCAAAGAAAATAAATAAATAAATAAAATAAAAACAAAGTTCTAAATTTACAGAATGCATTTTCTTCCACCACCACCACCCCCAAAAAACCCACCTGAATTTATAGAAATTATTTATTCTATTTCCTTCATGATTCTCCCAAGGTGTAGCCTAAGGTAAAAACTAGAACTGATCAAACTTACACGTGCACAGCACATCAGCCTGCCTGATTTCAGTGCTTTTTGTGCCTTGTTTGTGACTGTCAGGGGTCAGTAATCTGCTATAAATTTGAATATTTCTAATCTGAGTTGGGTGTGAGGTTTTCTTTTTAAAATGAAGTTAGTACAAGAAGACAGATTGGTATGATCGTACCAATTTGAGATTGTGGCTGGACTGTATTTATTCAAAGAAGATTCAGATTCCTTCTGTTATCCTTCTTTGTAGCTATCAGTAATGGTCTAGGGCCAAACTTCCTGCATGCCCTTTAAAATCAAGACAGTTGAACGAGGCCTTTGTGATGCTGTGTATTCAGGCTTGAGATTATTTCCTTGAATGTTGCTGCCAAAGTCTCTCAGTGCTGAATTTGAAAAAAAAGTTTCAATGGACAATCATTAAGAAGAATATATAGAGGAAATGAGCATTTGAATGAATCATTGACCCAAACATAAAAAGCTTCTATATTATTTAAATGCATCAGAAACTTTCACATAATCAGCAACAAATCTGAACATCCCTACATCTTTGCTACAAGAGCAAGCAGTGAACCATTCTTCTGGGGCTCCTTTAGAGTTAATGTTCTTCAAGGTCCTTTCATAATACTCCCCGTGCTGTGTGTTTTCCTGCGTCAGGGAGAATACGCGTAGGCTAGTGTTAAAATATGCAAGCTTGCCAGAAGAAAATCTTTATTTCTTACAACTTTCTGCTTCTCTAAAATATACAACTTTTGATACTGCGATCCAAAAATTTCATGAAATGAAGAGAATTAATCAAAATTAAAATGTTGTTCATCTATAGTCTTCAATGTGTCCAAAATGATTCTTCTGTTCGAAAGATCTACTTTTGAACTCCTTGCAATTGAAAATATGTGTATGCTATGTTAATTAGTAGGATGTAAGTACTCCAATTTGTACAAATAATTAATACATTGAATCCCATAATGGCATAAATGTGTTCATGATCTATGTACAAATGACTTAATAAAAAAATATGAAAAAAAGAAAATATGTGTATGAATGCTGAAAACATATTTTTTGATCTGGGTGGTGGTTATATGAATGTCTTCACTTTTTGGGAAAAAAGATTCCCTAATTTAAGTATGTTTTATATGTATGCTATAACTCAGTAAAATGTTTATAAAAATAGGTAATGTAAGTACTCTATAATAATTAGCTAGGAAGAAATACTTGCAGCTCCTATCATAGACTAAGTGTTAATTTTTCTAAAGTTGAAAAGGAAAAGATCTATCAGAAAAAATCAAAGGATATGAACTCCTAGTTTACAGGAAAAACATGTACAAGTAGGTCTTAAACATATATATGTAGGGCAGGCACGGTGGCTCACAACTGTAATCCTAGCACTCTGGGAGGCCAAGGTGGGTGGATTGCCTGAGCTTAGAAGTTTGAGAGCAGCCTAAGCAAAGCAAGACCCTGTCTGTACTAAAAATAGAAACACTAGGCAGGCATTGTGGTGGGTGCTGTAGTCCCAGCTACTTGGGAGGCTGAGGCAAGAGGATTACTTAAACCCGGGAGTTTGAGGTTGCTGTGATCTATGACACCATGACACACCCAGGGTGATGGAGTGAGTCTCTTGCGCTCTCTCTCTCTCTCTCTCTCTCTATCTATATATCTATCTATATATATATATATATATGCATTTGTGTATCTATATACACATACTATATATATATACACACATTTGTGTATCTATATACACACACACACATATATACACACACACACACACACACACATACACATGTATAATCTCATTTCAAGAGAAATGCAAACAAAACTTTATTGAAATGGCATTTTTTTGTTTATCAGGTTTCCAAAGTCTAAAAGGTTACCACTATGTGGCAAGATCAAAATCTTCAAGGACACTCAGTAGAGTGCCATGGCATCATAGCTCACAGCAACCTCAAACTCTTGGGCTCAAGGGGTCAAGGGGTCCTCTTACCACAGCCTCTTGAGTAGGTGGTACTCAGGCACTCGTTAATTTTTCTGCTTTTAATAGAGGCAAGGACTCACTCTTGCTTGGGCTATCAAAGACACTTCTATTATTTAGGGACGGAAGGAGGTTAAAGGACTACAGAAAGGTAGGAGAGGATTATAGCCTTCTGGGCAAGAAAGTTGGAAAGGACTCTGAAGCAAAAAATTGTGGCTATGTGTGACCTAGTTAACCAAAATGTGCTGTTTCTGCAAAATGTAACTGCTGGCCTGTGACCCATGTCCTCTAGCCCGTGAATGATCCCCCCATAAAACAGCGATAAGGATCCCCGGCACAGAACAAGGTATACCCTGGTTGCCACAAACATCACGAGACTAACAGCCACCATACCATCACTGGTAAAATAACAGCTAATAATTATAATAATACAGAGTAAAGAAAATTGAATTTGTGTGAAAACTGAGGTAACTACAACCAATGAAACCAGGACAGCAGGCCTGAGGCCTCAGGGAAACCAATGAGACTTCTCAGAGATGAATGTAGGAGGAACTGGGATAGAAATACTTATATTGTTGTATTGCCTGTGTGTGGGGGGGACCCTTTTCCACTCTCTGGGAAAGCTTATGCTTATCTACGCTTTCTTCCCTTTAAATAAAAACTTTGCTCCCATCCTGCTATACTGGAGTCCTAGCTGTCTCATTTTCCACCACCCCAGTTTCTTATGCTCCCTCTGAGTTAGTCAAACTTGGTAGTTCTGCAGTGTGAACTGAATCAGAGCCACTGAACAGCACCGAGGTAAACTCTCACCTCTAACAGCTGTATTACAGGGGATGAAAACTGGTACCCTGAGAAGTATGGGACCTGCTTCTGATGAGGGCCTCAGGAAGCTTGCTCTCACAATGGAAGGCACAGGGGAGTGGTGTGTGCAGATGATGTGGCAAGAGAGGAGGCAAGGATGCCGGGAAGGTGCCGGACTCTTCTAAACATCCTGCTCTTGGAAACTAATAGAGCAAGAACTCACTCATTATCTTGAGGACAGGGCTAGCCATTCACATGCAATCCACATCCGTGACCAAAACACCTCCCGCCAGGCCCATGTCTAACACTGGGGATCAAATTTCAACATGAGATTTGGAGGGCAAAATATGTCGGTACCAGTTTTATGGAAGACAATTTGATGATATCTACCACATTTATAGTAAGATTTTCTTTGACCCGAAAATTCTTCTGAAAATTTAATTAATGTGTTCAAACATTTGCAAATTGACATCCACACCAAGATACTTATGGCACCATTGTTGCAAGACAGAACAAACTTAAGTGTCTGTGAGTAGTGGACAGCTTAAGTAATGATAATGTCATACAACAAACTACACCAGGGAAAACGAAAGTGTTCTTTATGATCTGATATGGAATGAACCGCAAGCTATATTGCTGCGTGAAAAATATGAACAGGGTGCAGGGCAGTGTACATGTATATTAGGAATAGAGTCTGCATATATATTAATATACTCTTGTATATACTCAAAATATGCCTGGAAAATATATCAGAAACTATGTCATTGACTGTTCTAGAGAAGGTATCTGCATTGCTTGGGATCAAAGGTTCAAGGAGGACTTTTCACTACATGTCTTTCAGTACCTTTTTTTCAGTGATATATTTTTTTAAATGTAACAATAATTCTTGGTAACTTTGTCTTTAATTTCATAAATGGGACATGATCAAGCTAAAAAACTTTTACACAGCCAAGGGTACAACAACTAAAGCAAATAGAAAACCTTCAGAATGGGAGAAGATATTTGCATGCTGTGAATCTACCAAAGGACTGATAAGTAGAATCTATAGAGAATTCAAGTTAATTAACAACAACAAAAAAAAAAAAAAAAAAAAAATAGCAGACACTCCTGCTTATAAGTGGGCAAGAGACTTACAGAGAAACTTCTCTGAAGACAGACGAATGGCCAACAAACTCATGAAAAAGTGCTCATCATTCGCAATCATCAGAGAAATGCAAATCAAAACCACCCTGAGATATCACCTAACTCCAGTAAGAATAGCCCACATCACAAAGTCCCAAAGGTGCAGATGCTGGTGTGGATATGGAGAGAAGGCAACACTTTTCCACTGCTGGTAGGACTGCAAACAAATACAGCCTCTACGGAAAGAAGTATGAAGAATCCTCAAAGAGCTAAAAGTAGACCTTCCATTTGATCCTACAATCCCATGACAAGGTAGCTGCCCAGAAGAAAAAAAAATCATTTTATCACAAGGACATTTGCACTAGAATGTTTATTGCAGCTCAATTTACCATTGTCAAGATGGAAAACAACTTGAAGTGCCCATGAACTCATGAATGGATTAATAAACGGTGGTCTAAGTACACCATGGAATACTATTCAGCCACTAAAAAAGATGGAGACTTAACATGTTTTTGGTAACCCGGATGGCGTTGAAACACATTCTTCTAGTAAAGTGTCACAAGAATGGAAAAGGTAGTATCCAATGTACTCAGTACTAATATGAAACCAATAGAAAAACAAGTACACTCCCACAGGAGAGAAAAAACCAAGTTATCTTCAAGTGAGGAGGAGGGGAAGGAGAGGAAGAAAGTGGAAGGGGGAGGTGGGAGGGGGAATGGTGAGCTCTCATCTTATGAGCACAGTGTAAGGGTACACAGCACCCCACCTGGATGAAGAGCTCAACCACAACTTGAACTTTACCTTAGAAACACAAACAGTGTAACTGAATCATTTGTGCTCTGAAATTTAAAAAAATTTATACACACACACACACACACACACACATATGAATTTCTGTCCTTTCAAGTAAACCCGAGACGCCGTAGAGACCGAGATAAGTTGGAAGCACAGTGGGTGCAGAGTGCAGAGGGGGATCTTACCCTGACTTAAGGGATCAGCAAATCAGAGAAGTCCACGTATGTGGTATAGTTTGGTGAAAAATCCAGAGATTCTTCTGTTATATTTTGTTCTGTGTACTAATTTCTAGTGACTGTTCATGCCCCTAGTGAGTTGCTGTTGTTACTAAAAAGGCAGAATTTTCATATTCTAATTTTGCCAGCTGACTCTAGCACATTTTCCTCCTCAGTGTAGGATTGAGCCTAGGCTGGGTAAACTGCGTGCAGCTGCCAGGCCTCTTTAGCCTCTCTTAATCTGGAAAACTTCTACAACCTTTCTCTCTTTTATGGAATTGGCATTTTTAAAGAATACTATCCCTCTACACATTTTTAGTCTCACAGCACACTTGACCCTACAGCTAAACCTCCATGGAACACTTAAATCATGTTGATCAACAAAAGTTAAAAAAAAAAAAGAATATATTTACTGTGCTTTCAACTTTCTATTTTTTTACACATGTGCTCTCAACTTCTTTCAAAAATAATTTAATTAGCAATCTTTAAAAATTTTCAGGACATACCTAAGATCCCCTCATAGCACACTGGTGTGCCACAGCACACTGGTTGGAAATCACTGCTTCACATTTTTTTTAAAAAAGAAAGTTCTTCACTTTGTGTTTGTCTAATGCAGAGGTCCTCAAACTTTTTAAACAGGGGGCCAGTTCACTGTCCTTGAGATCGTTGGAGGGCTGGACTATAGTTTTAAAAAACCCAAAAAACTATGAACAAATTCCTATGCACACTGCACATATCTTATTTTGAAGTAAAAAAACAAAACGGGAACAAACACAATCACACTGCCTCATGTGGCCCGCGGGCCGTAGTTTGAGGACCCTTGGTCTAACATGTCCTTTGATTAGGTTAGGGGATGCTTCCTTAGTGCTGGGTAGGACGGTTAGGTTGCATTCTCCGTGGGACGTATTATTACCTGGAAGCACAGAATGTCCATCTGTCCCTCATGGATGATGTAGATTTTGATCACCTGAGTAAGGTGCTGCCTAGTTTCT
>CAUYPK010156201.1:0-32891 GCA_963574355.1 Loris lydekkerianus
AGTATCCCAGGAATGGAAGAAAAAGTATCCAATGTACTCAGTCCTACTATGAAGCTAAACTATAGCCTTCACATGAAGGCTATAACCCAACTATACCACAAGACTATGGGGAAAGGACCAAGGAAGGGGAAGGGAGGGGGGAGGTTTGGGTGGAGGGAAGGTAATGGGTCGGGCCACATCTATGGTGCATATTTTTATCTATAATAAAAAGTAAAATAAAATAAAAAATAAAGTGATACTATAGTAGAAAATAAATAAATAAATAAATATGTGTATTTTACTGGATTTTAATTATACCTCAATAAAGTTATAGGCACACAAACTCAAGTGTTCCTTTCGGTTAGTTTTGGTGTTTCCAAAACTACACCCCATACAATTAAAGTACAAGAATCCCTCAAAACAAGAATCTTATAGCCATACAATGTCAAGAAAAGTTTAAGATGCATTTAAAAGTTAAACAGGTTTCTACCTTAAGTAGTTTGCTAATATGCATTATGATTTGCCAAGGAGTATACATAGTGCAGTTTTTCCCAAAGTTGTTTCACTGAACAACTCTGAACATCAATTTGAAAAGAGCATTTAATGGATTTAATACATAATGGGAAAACATTAAAAAAAAAAAAAATAGAAAAAAAGTGCTAAGTGTGCTAAACACAGCAATTACAAACTTAAATGCCTTCAAAAGCAAGACAAATCACAACAAAAGATAGGCTGGATGTCTGGCTCACACCTGCAAACCTGGTATTATGAGAGACCAAGATGGGTGGACTGCTTGAACTCAAGAGTTTGAGACCAGCCTGAGCAACAATGAGATCCCCGATCCCCATCTCTATTAAAAATAGAAAAACTAGCCAGGCATAGTGGTAGGCACCTGTAGTACCAGCTACTTGGGAGGCTGAGGTAAGAGGATCGCTTGAGCCCAAGAGTTTGAGATTGCTATGAGGTATTATAACATCAGGGCACTCTTACCTAGGGCAAAGGAGTAGAGACTCTATCTCAAAAAAAGAAAACAAAAAAAAAAAAGATGACGAAGTATAAAAAAACAGATGCCTATGTGTTCTGACATTAAGCCTCCTTGCTTTCCTTTCAAAAAACTCAAACAAACAAAACCCAGAGTTTTCAGTTTGCTACCTTCATCTTAAGAGATAATTGTGTCAAATTCCTTTCAATACTAGTTTCTAAACAAGTTAGAAAGAGAGTAATAGAACACCAGCCTATGAGAGAAAAAATTATAACCAGAACAACAGCAATCTCGGTTTTAGTATAGGTATAAATTGCAGCTCACTAGATAAACTGTATTGGCAAAAAATTAAAGACAAGAATAAAGTCTTAGAAAAGATGCTAAATATTTAATAAGCTTCATTTCTATCTGTAACATCAGTCCTCAATTCAAAATTTGAACTAACGTTGTGAAAGATGATAGTTCTGAGACTATCATCACATCACATAATTGAATTTTTATACTAAGCTAAGATTGAAATTGATAATAAAGTGTAAGTCTCAAGAATAAAAAACATTTATCTTTGTATCTACAAAATAACAGGTAATGTTATTGAGCATTACCAAGTGCTAAAAATAACTACACAAGAGCAATACAATTGAATCCTTAACTGCCTTATAAGTACTATTATTATCTCTTTTGTGAAAGAGGTAATTTAGGACCAAGAAGGTGAAGTAACTTACTTAAGGATACAGAACTAGTATATAGATTGCTACCCAGGCATCCAGACATTCCTTTTGCCTCGACCATGTAAAAATGAGTTTGGAAAGTAGTAATATTTACTCAAATAATAAATTACCTTTAACTTCCTACTAAAGCTTATCTTTCTCAGTACCTCAGTGAAAAAACTGAACAGTGAGTCCTAGTGATAAAACTTTTGTTCAAAACTGTTGCAGTAAGATTTTGGCATAAGAAGGATAAAAAAAATTAAGAGTCTATTTTCAGATAAATTGAGAAATTCTGGATGATCTACAGATAATGCACTTATTCCCTCTGTATCTTATTGAAAAATTCCTTTAAAAATTTGTTTAATGAATCTATAATTAAAAAAGCTATTATGATCAAAATACTTTACAAGATTTCATTAGACAATATTAAACTTTCATATTTCTTCTTACAGAGGTTAAGGATAATTTATAAGTGACTTTCAGAAAACTAAATATATCACTTAATATTCCTAAGATATTTTTTCTTACCTGTTTATTTTCTCCAAATTCTTCTACACAGGTCCAGGCTGAAGAGATTGTGTTCCCTGTCTGTAAGCAGTGAAGACAGAAAAGAATTGAGTCTTTAGACTGATGTTCTCCCTATTTTGGAAGTGCATGGAGTCCTTGATATCTTTAGTTAAAACCGTTTTGCTCGGTAAATTAAAAAGTAAATTTAGAGAAAAGGAAGTAAGTGGCAAATAGTTACCATTTTTAAGTTCTGCAAGGATGAACAAAGAGAACATTTTGATATTTGAATGAAAACTGTGAGTTAATACATTATCAGAAAAAATTTATCTTTCTAAATAAATCAAGTTCTTATTATAGTGGTCTTTTTACATAGTACTACCTTATTAAGAAAAAGAAAAAAAAATTAAAACAAATAAGATTGCCGGTTTCTAATAAACAAAGTGCCAAAGAAGCTAAGCAAATTTGGAAAATATAAATGTTGTAGAAGTTATGGTTATTTTATATATGAAACAGTATTTTCATCCCTTAAAAGAATAGAAATGGCCAAAAGAATTCTGCTTGGTAAAAGCTAAACTTTATACACTTAAAACCTAATTTAAACATATATTATACGACTATGGGCACCCATATGTTTTAGCGGTTATTTCTTCACATACTTTAAGATTTCTGTTAAGGAGATATATCCAACATTATGTTAAGAAAATATTCATGAAAGAATAAACAAATGAAAAATGTTTGATGATCTACAGAAAACTGTAAATTTTTAAATATCTAAAAATTACAACTCAGTAGGAAAAAGTAGTCAGTATCTTCTGTTTTTACATGATGAACTAGTAGGCAATATTAATTAAGCCTCCTGGTGAGAACTAGAAAATGTAAAAAATGATTAAAAAGAAACAAACAAAAAAACAATTCTGAAAGCATTAAGAATAATCAAGACAGTGACAAACTATGAGCCCATGATCATTAACAAGAAAAAATCCCAAAGAGATGTGCACCTCTGCAGGAGGTGCATTTCGTCTGGAAAGGTTAGCCCATTTCCAAGGGAGAGGTAAGAAGGTAAGGAAGGCGACAAGAGAGAGACATGTTCTAAGACTAGGAGGACAAAAACTAGAGAGGAGCTACTTATCAGGCATGACTGGAATCCTGAGTAAAAATGAGCCAGAAGTAGTAACACAGACTAAATTCAACTTCCTAGCTTAATTCCCACCTGGATTAAGACAATCTTCAATTACTTATCCTTTTACCGCCTTTCTAAAGCCAAATTATATCCTCTCTTAATAGAGATAATATCTTATTAGCTTTAAATTATATTTACAGTTTTTAATATACAGTATCTGGCATTCAATTAAGAATAATCTGTCATATAAGGAGATAAAACAATAACATCACCTATAACCATCAAAAACAACAGTCAAAAGTAACATATCTATAGGGTAGTTCAATAATAAAGTTTCACAACTGGGTATCAAAATAACTATCCATACTATAATCAATGGGGGAAAAAAAGACTAAAATTTTGGGAGGAAAACAGAGAACATAAAAAAAGACTCAAATGAAATTCTACAACTGAGAAATAAATCCACATCAATGGTTAGATCAGCGTATTAGACATAGATAAAAAAAATCATGAACCAAAAGACAGGTAATAAAAAAATGTACAGACTAAATATACAAAAGGATAGAAAATACAGGCAGAATATAAATAATATACAATAAAAAATGCTTAACATGTATTACTGGATTATTATAAAGAACAAAGAGAAAATGGAACAAAACCAGTATTTGAAAATAAATAACGAAACTTTCTAAAACAAATGAAAAACACCAATTCAGATTTTAGAAGTGGTCTCAAACAAGTTAAAAACTAAGAATAAAACTTCTAAAAATCACAGGTAAGGAGAAAACATTACAAGTAGTTAGAGGAAGGGGATGATTGTTTATGTTCACAACAATAACAAACTGACTGACAACTGACTTTTCACTTGAAACAATGGAAGCCAGAAGACAGTGGAATTATTATTGCAAAGGAGTAACAAAAAACAAACAAAAATCCCTTTCGAGGATCATGTAAAATAAATAAAAACTAAACAAATATATTATGAGCAATGCACTGTTTCTGGGATGTGATAAAATACTAATTAATATTAGACTTCAGAAAGTTCAGAATGCATGTAGGAGTCCACAGGACAAACGCTGCATAACTAACAAAACTAAAGAAAAGGAAAACAGACACAAGAAACTATCTGAAGGCAAGAAATGAGGAAAGTTAGACAGGCCAGAAAAAAATAGAATGCAAATGGCAAAATGAAAGACTTAATCCCAACCATATCAGTAACTGCATTAAATGTAAAACCACACTAACTATATTAGGCCCAACCATATCAGTAACTGCATTCAATGTAAAACCACAGTAATTATATTAGGCCCATCTTAAGGCTAAGAAATATGAAAACTAAAAGCAAAAAATAGAAAAACACATACCATACAAACTAACCAAGAGAAAGCTTTTCTGTCAATATCTGAGAAAAGATATACTCTTTAAGGCAGAAATAATACATTACAGAGAAGATAAAGTTACACGGTAAAAGAATGAGGTTTAATTTACCGGAAAAATATAATAATTCTAAATTTCAATGTACCTAACACAAAGAATTCTAATATGCAAATCTTTCAAAAAATTGACAGAACTAAGAGAAAAAGATAAGTCTATAATTATATTGGGTGATTTTCACAACCCTCTCTCAGTAAACGGCAGAATGAGCAAACCAAAATACACAGAAGATATAGAAATTTAACAATATGATTAACAAACCTGACCTAATTTATGATATACCAGGGGTACAAAAAAATATATACACATTTTAAGGGATGTTATCAATGTACGACTTTTCATGTGCCAGAAGTGTCTGGACACTGATGGTAAGCACCTTTGAGCACCTCCTGTAATTGCAGAAATCAAAGTGACTTGTATTCATCTTTTGTTATTTCTATATATATTGAGCATTACAATTTTAATAGTATTTTCCTTTCTTAAAATATTGTGTACAGTTTTTTGGTACCCTCTGTACATAGTGTTATAGATTGAACAATATCCTTTCTAAAAGATATACTGCAGTCTGAACTACCTTGTACCTCAGAATGTGACCTTTTGGGAAAGGTCATTGCAAATGTAAGTAATTAAGATAAGGTCACCCTGAAGAAGAGTGGACTCTTAATCTAATGTGACTGGTATCTTTATAAGAGTAGAGAAACAGAAGAGAATGACTTGTGGAGACATAAGGGAAAAGACATCCATGTTACGACAGGCAGAGATTAGAGGGATCCATCTACAAGCTGAGGAACTCCAAGGATTGCTGGAAAATACTAGAAGCTACAGAAGGTGTACAAGAACTCTCTCCTACAGGCTTCAGAAGGAACACGGCCCTGCCAACATCTGATTCTAACTTACAGCCTCCAGTATAAGGCAGAATAAATTTCTGTTCTATAAGCCACCCAGTTTGTACTGCACCCAATTTGTGGTCCTCTGTCACTGCAGCTCTAGGAAACCAACAAACTGTAATTAACAACTACAAACAACTTACATTTTTAAGCAGCCCTGAAATAATTGGGTGATTAAAAAAAGAGGACTAAAATAATACAGAATATACTTTCTGATCATAGTAAAATGAGTAACAAAAACATGAACACAAAAACTTCCATATGTTTAGAAATTAATATGAATTGTCAAGAAATTAAAATAGAAAATATAAAATATTTTTTATAAATAAAATATGTCAAATGTATGGAATACAGCTCTAAACATACTTGAGGGAAATTTATAACCTTGAAATATATATATAATACAAAGCTGAAAAACTGATAAGCTATCTTCTTAAATGACATTCAACTTATTCAAAAAAGATCCAACATCAATGTTACAGAAATTCAAAAAAGATACAACATCAATCTTACACAAATTCTTCATAGAAAACAGTAAAAAAAAAAAAACAAATCCCCACCTTTTTTATGAAGAAAAGTATGAACCAATCTCACTAATGAATAGGGATATAAAAACCCTAAAGAAAACATCAAAAGCAAAATTTAGAAAAATACAAAGAAGGTAATATACCATGTTCAAAGTGGGTTTAGTTCAGAAATACAAAGTTAATGTAGCATTCCAACATCAATCAATGCCACTCATCACATTAAAAAAAAAAATGACAAAATGATATAATTATCTAAATACATGCAGAAAAGTACAATAAAACTCATAATCCATTCATGATAAAATCTCTTAGCAAAGTAGGAAAACAAGAGAATATCCTTAAGTGATAAAGGGCTTCTATAATAAAAGCTATAGCAAACCTCATACCTTAATGGAGAAATAGTGAAAGTTTACAAGGATGGCTTCTATCATCATTTGTATTCAATGCTGGATAAGCAGTTCTAGCCAAGGCAAAAAGGCAAGAGAAAAAAGAGAAGTATAAGGATGGAAAAAAAGAAAAAGCTCATTATATGCAGTTGACTTGAATGTGCAGGTAGAAAAATTAAAGTACTACAGAGTTAAACCATCAGAATAAGTAGTTTTTTCCCCCAATACATTAAAAAACAAACTATATTTACATAAAATAGGAACAATTAAATATCAAAATCAAAAGAAGACACCTTTTACAATGAGACTGACAAACATTAAACACCTAAAAATAAATCTGATGAAAAGATGTAGGGGATATTTACCTAGTAACTCCTGAATGTGTGAGAAAAAAATTAAAGCAAGCATAAATAAATGGAGAGATACATCATGTTAATGGATCAGAAGACCTGATACTATAAAAATGTTACTAAGTCCTAAATTGATCTACAGATTTGATTCAATTCCAATAAAATACCAGTAAAATTTTCTTTTTGATAAGAAATTTACAAGTTAATGCTAAAATTCATATGGAAATACAAGGGCTAAGAAGAGCCAAGATAAAGAAATTAGCAAGTGGAAAGATATTCTCTACCAAATATCAAGAATTCTCATCCAGTTACACAATCAAGACACTGTGGTACTGGTGCAAGGATCAATAGAATCCTTGGAATAGGAAATAGATGAATGGAATAGAATAAAAAATCTGGAATAAGGTACATATATTTGGTTGAGTATATGGAAGGCAGGGAAGTGCTAAGTAAGGTAGCACTGCAGAGCCATGGGAAAATGGCAGTCTTCAATAAACGGTGTTAGGTAAATGAACATCCATATCCTGGGGGTTGGAGGGAGACACTGGTATTTACTTCATACTTACTTCACACCTTCGCTAAATTTAGAAGATTAAAAAACATTTCTAAAAAATAACATGAGAATTATTTCATGACTGTGAGATATCTAATGAATTTATTTATTTTTTGAGTAAAGATTTCTTACACAGGACAAAAATGGCACTGACTTTAAAAGATTGATAAATTGAATTATATGAAAATTAAGACCTATTTATTTCAAAAGGTACCATAAAGGGAATAAAAAGGTACATCATACAGTAGGAAAAGGTATTTACTAAATACATATCCAATAAAGGGCTTCTCTGTTATGTAATACAGTAAAAAAAAAATTTGACAAATCAATAGAGTAAAGGGAAGAGACTTAAACAAGATACTTCAAGAAGTCAATAGCCTAATGCTCTTAATACTGCTAAAAGATTTTCAGAATCACTCATTAACAGTGATATAAAAATGATAATCTCAATGATATATAAATATATACTAACCAGAGGTCCAAAATAAAAAAGACTGATACCTAAGTGTTGACAAGAATGTGCAACTGCAACTCCCACATACTTTTAAGTGTAAATTCATTTAATCACTTTGGAAAGTGATTTTTATTCTATTCCATTCATCTATTTCCTATTCCAAGGATTTAGTAGTATTATCTACTAAAATTTTTAAAATATGACCCACCACTTTCACTCTTACGCATTTAAATATGCAAATTCCAGTGCAAATGAGCAACAAAAAGCTATCTATAAGAAAGGCAGGAGCAAGATGACTCCAGCCACCTCTGCATGGGGCACCCTGCCCAGAACCATCACTGAAGGGGCATAGTGAAGCAGCAGGGGACTCCAGAAGCCAACAAAGATGTTAGGAACTGAGGGAAGACCAAGACAGAAGGCAAACGCCTGGGTATGGGCAGAGGCCAGCCAGCACTTCAACAGAGGAGACAGGAAAGGATTGTCCTGTAGTTTTTTGTTCTTTGAGCTGCTCACTGGGGCTACCTTGGAACGGTATAAGCAAGCCCAAACGGCATAAGCAAGCAAGTAAACTTGGACAGTGTCTGGTAGCTAAGATTTAATCAAAAGGCAGGGTATCCCTATTTGACTATCAGAGTGCTGGCACTGTAGGAGCGATGGCCGGGAGAACAGTCTGCAGGGTCCTAGTGCATGGCCAGCTCTGGTGTACCTGCTGAGCTCGAGCAGCCCATACCCCTGGGAAAGGCGCTTTGTTCTCAGAAGGCACTAATTGGAAGGCCAAGACGCACCTCCTGAGAAATCTGGTGAGAGGTTCAGGATCCCAACCCTGCAGGGATTGAATGCTAGAGAAACCAGCAAGCCCTGAGTAAGTGTAAATAATTCAGGCTTCTGGCCACCATCTTATACAGCAAAACCAGCATATGTATTCTGCCTCTTGTAACACCACTACCACCAAAGCACCATCTAGCATCCAGGCAACATATTGCAATATACATGATACACACACACATTTTTTCTTTTCGCAATTTTCCCCTTAGCTTTTTTTTTTTTGTTGTTGTTGTTGTTGTTGTTGTACTTGTTTTTCTTTTGTTATGTTTAGCTTGATTTTATTTTTATTTTTTCATTTTTACTTTCTTCAATAGCAAGAACTCCTCCATTTGTGTTATAGTTTTCAATGTTTTGTTCTTTCTTATTTCTCTCCTTTTTTCTCCATTTTGGCAGACCTTTTTTTACTTTTCTCATTTTTCACACATAAATTTCTAATATAATTGATACATCCTCTTTTTTCTTCATCTTATATAATTTTGTTTTAAATTTTCTTTATCAATTTTTATTATTTGCTTTCTTTTCTCTGATCTGCTTTACTCTATTTCATTTTGTATGCTCTTTATGGGACATAGCCTCACTCTGCCAGGCCTAGGCTAGGGAGGTCAATGCACTGGTCTGGCTAAAGGAGGTTTTGAGCTCATGGTCTAGGGTGTCCTTTTAGCTTTGGCCTTTGAAAGATGGTATTGGTAGGTCCCCACTGCAATATACTGCTGATTTTTTTTTTTTTTTTTTTTTTTTTTTTTGTGGAAGTAGGGTCTGCTTTTTCCCAAGCTGGTAAGGAACCCCTGACCTTGAGGGATCCACCCAGCTCAGCCTCCCAGAGTCCTGGGATTATGAGTGTGGGTCAAAGTACCCTGCTAAATGCCACCATTTCTCCTGTCTCTTTCTGTCCTTCTTTCCTTTTTCCCCCTTTTATCCCACCCCCTATTTATTTCTCCTGTCTCAATCTTTACGCTTCTCTTCCTTTCGCCTTATAGCAAAAGGCCACTTGAATTCCTAATCATGGAGACAAGGTAATTTAAAATGGAAAAGGCAGAAAGAGGAAAAGGTAGGGGAAGAAAGTGAACAAGTAGAAAACACAGATGGGAAGGAATCAACAAATTCTGGCAATACAAAAATCAGAACAGAGAAACCACCCCACAGGACCACAAGGTAGCTATTGCAAAGAATTCCACCTATTAAAAAAAAAAGTGGAAAAGACAGAAGGGAATTTAAAATATGGATGGCAAAGACAATGAAGGGAATTGCAGAAGAAGTGGAAAATAATCGAAAGGAAATCCAAAAACAGAATCAAATAATGGATGAAAGAAAATATAGAAAGGATATAACACAGCTTAAGTAACTGAAGGAGTCAACCATGGACTTTAAAGAAGCAGTATAAATTATCAGTGACAGTTTAAACTATGGAGAAGAAAGAATCTCAGAGCTAGTGGATAAAGCTCTTGAGCTAATCCAGGCAGTTAAAGAGGCATAAAAGAAGAGAGACAAAACACAACATTCACTCAGAGAAATTATGGGATTTCATGAAATGTTCAAACATACAAATTATAGTTATCCCTAAAGGGGAAAAACATCCCAAAGAATAGAAAGCCCTACTGGAGAATATCATAAATGAAAATATTCCTAGCATCATTAAAGATTCTAAAACACTCCTTTTAGAAAAATATCAAACCACGGATTGTCTCAACACAAACAGAGCATCTCCAAGACACACAGTAATTAATCTTTCCAAAGTCAAGGAAAAAAAAGAAAGAAAATTGTGCAAGAAGCCAGGAATAAGGACAAAATGACCTACAGGGGTAGATCCATCAGGGTGACAGTGGACTTTACAGCTGAAACATTCCATGCTAGAAAAGAATAGTCACCTACCTTTAACCTTTGTAAACAAAACAATTTTAGCCCCAAATTCTGTTTTCTACTAAACCAAGCTTCAGTATCTATGGAGAAATAAAACATTTTACTGATATGCAAACATTGAGGAAATATGTCACAAGACCAACTCTACAGGAAATCCACAGTGACTATCACAATAGATTACCAGCAAAGTAAACACCCAGAAACTAAAGAACAAAACCTAGCTTCCATAATGGCCCAAAGGATAAAACTAAGCAATGGATATTCACAAAACAAGATGACTAGAACTCCATCACACTTATCAATTTTCAATAAATGGCAATGGCTTGAATTCTCCACTAAGGAACCAAAGGCTGGCTTAAGAAAAACACACAAGTCATCTATATGCTATCTCCAGAAAACACGCCTAACCTTGAAGACAACACAAGAATCAGGGTGAAGGGTTAGAAAACAATATTTTAGGCAAATGAAAATCAGAAGAAGGAGGGGGTCACAATGTAATTTCCAGAAACCAGTGAGTTTAAAGCAACCAAAGATAAGAAAGACCAAGATGGTCACTTCATACTCATCAAAGGAACCATAGGAAAAAAAAGAGGATATTTCAATTCTAAATACTTATGCACCCAGCCTAAATGTTCCCAGATTTATAAAACAGACTTTAACTGATATAAGCCATATGATATTACATAACACCATAATACCTGGGGACTTGAACACCCCTCTGACAGAACTGGACATATCCTTTAAACAAAAACAAAACAAAGAAACAAGGGCTTACTTGCTACCCTCGAACAAATGGGCTTAATTGAAAGACACAGAACACACCATCCCAAAGCTTAGGAATATACATTATTCTCATCAGCCCACAAAACATACACCAAAATAGATCATATCCTAGGACACAAATCAAACCTCAACATTTAAAAAATTGAAATTATACCTTATATCTTCTCAGACCACAAGGAAATAAAGGTGGAACTCAACTCCAACAAAAATTCCAAAACACTGAGAAGGAAGGAACCTTCCCAACATGTTCTATAAAGCAAACATCACCTTGATACAAAAACCAGGAAAGGACCCAAATTAAAAAAGAGTTATATACCAATTTCACTAATCAATATTGATGCAAAAATACTCAATAAAATCTTACCTAATAGATTACAGCTACACATTAAAAAAAATTATACATCACAATCAACTGGGATTCATCCCAGGGATACAAGGCTGGTTTAACATACACAAATCCATAAATGTAATTCACCATATAAATAAAAGCAAAAACAAAGACATCTTATGCAATACATGCAGAAAAAGCATTTGGTAAAATTCAGTATCCTTTTCTAACAATTAATGTACACAGCTATGATTTAACAATAAAAAAAATAAAAATTAAAAAAAATTAAAGAAAAAAAAGAAAATAAGACATAGGTGGCACATTTCTTAAACCAACTGAAAGCATCTATGACAAACCTACAACTAATAATACACTGAATGGAGTAAAACTGAAAGATTTTCCACTTCTAACTGGAACCAGACAAGGATGTCCACTATCACCAGAATTATTCAATATTGTGCTGGAAGTTCTAGCCAATGTAATCAGGCAAGAGAAGGAAATAAAGGGCATTCAAACGGGGGCAAAGGAAGTAAAACTCTCCCTTTTTGCCAATAATATGATTTTATCTTACAGAACCCCAGAGAATCAGCCACAAGACTCCTGGAAGTGATCAAGTAATACAGTAACATCTCAGGGTATAAAATTAATGTCCACAAATCAATTGCCTTTGCTTATACCAATAAGAGCCAAGTCAAGAAGCAAATAAGTATGTAAGTTCCTTCCAAGTAGCTTCAAAGAAAATGAAATACTTAGGAATATACCTAACAAAAGAGGTGAAGGATCTCTTCAAAGAGAATTATGAAACCCTAAGAAAACGAATAGCAGAAGACATTAACAAATGGAAGAATATACTATAGTACTCAAAACAATCTATGAATTCAATGCAATCCCCATTAAATACCAACATCATACTTTGAAGAGCTGGAAAAAATAGTTCTTTGTTTATTATGGAACCAGAAGAAAAAACAGTATAAACAAGGCAATTCTTAGTAATAGGAAGAAATCGGGAGGCATCACTCTACCAGACTTTAGGTTATATTACAAATCCATAGTGATCAAAACAGCATGGTATTGGCACAAAAACAGAGACATAGACATATTGAACAGAATAGAAAACCAAAAGATGAAACAAGTCTTTTATAGCTGTTTGATCTTTGATAAACCAATTGAAAGCATACACCAGGGAAAAGAATCTCTGTTCAATAAATGGTGCTTGGACTGGATCCACAACTTTTACCACTTACAAAAACTGACTAAAGATTTAAGAGTCAAAAGATTTAAATACAAGACATGATAAAAATTATACCTAGAAGAAAATGTGGGGAAAACTCTAGAGGGTGTCAAACTGGGGAAAGATTTTATGAAGAAAACTTGAGTGGCAAGTGGCAACAACAAAAATAAAGAAATGGGACTTAATTCAACACAAAAGCTTTGGACATAACAATTAAAGCAAATATACAGAATGGGAAAATACTGTGTGCTACAAATCTGACAATGGATTGATAACTAGAATCAACAGAGAACTCAAATTAATCAACAAAAAAGAGCAAACAATCCCATCTATCACTGGGCAAGAGACATGAACAGAACCTTCTCTGAAGACAGACAAATATCTAACAAACATGAAAAAATGCTATTGTCTCTTATCATCAGAGAAAGGCATATCAAAACTACCCTGAAACATCATCTAAACCCAGTAAGAACAGCCAACATCACTAAGTCACAATGTTTCAGATGCTTGCAAGGATGTGAAGAGAAGTAACTTTTCCACTGCTAGTGGGACTGCAAACTAATACAGCCTCTTTGAAAGGGGTTAAAGAGAATCCTCAAAGAACTCAAATTAGACCATCTATTTGATCTTGCAATCCCACTACTAGGCATCTACCCAGAAGAAAAGAAATCATTTTATCATAAGGACATTTGCACTGGATTGCTGACTGCAGTTCAATTTACAATCACGAAAATGTGGAAACAACCTAAAGACCCACCAACCAAGAAATGGATAATAAACTGCGGTGTGTGTATATCACGGAATACTATTCAGCCATAAAAAGATGGAGACTTTACATCTTTTGTATTAACTATATGGAGTTAGAACACATTCTTGTTAGTAAAGTATCAAATATACTCAAAAGCAAGTATCCAATATACTCAATACTAACATGAAGCCAGTAGATGATCTAATGCACACCCTCATAAGTGAAAAACTCAATTCACTTCAAGCTGAGAGGAGGGAAGAGCAAGGGAGAGGGAAGAAGGGATACAGGAGGGGGATTGGTGTGCTCCCACTTAATGGGCACAATGTAAGAGTATACGGCACACTTGTTGGGTGGAGGACACAACTACAAGACAGCCTCTATCTAACAAATACAAACTTTATCATCTAGTTGTTTATACCCTCACGTTAACCTGAAAGGGAAAAACATCATTATAGCATCATTATTCAAATAGCCCCAAACTAAAAGCTGTTTATATTTCCATCAAAAACAGAAAAAGCTAATAAATTATGTAATTTCAATGAACTGCTTCCAACAATGAAAGTAAAAGAATGATATCATTTCATTAAACACCACGGATCAATCTCACAAACATAATGTTGAAGGAAGCCAGGTAAGAGTACATAAACTATTGTATAAATTTCAGAAACACATAGAAATAACACATCATAAGCGTGTCTTCCTTTGGGAAGGAGGGAGGGTAATGTGTGGAGAATATACAGGGGAGCCCTCCCCAGGGTGTTGCTATTTCATCTTCAGCTGGGTGGTAGATTCCCCAGTTGTGGCCCTTCAGGGAAATCAGTGAAATTACATTCATGATTTGCATGTGTGTGTTTGTCTTAACTTGTTAAGTATAAAAAGGGGGAGGAACTAAAACAACTGTCAGTGATGTGAATAAAGATGTTGATAATGTGTAATCATCATAAACTATAAAATCACTGATTATAATATAGTTACTATCAAAACAGAACATATAAAATAAAAATGACAGACTATAAAGCGGATTTTCAGTACAGATTTTACATGGAAATACTATTAAATATAAAATAAGTTTTCTCTTCATGATGCCTTTGCTACCTATGACTTAGAGTTTTAGAGTTAGTTTTTGTTAATCTTTAATTTGAATGAAATCAGATTTAACAGGAAAAAGGCTGAGAGTTAAGTCATTGATTTCTGAAAATTAACCTTCTATTAACACATAGAAAAGATGGTGGAATTCTCAGAGCAAAGCAAGTTAAGTATCAATAGAATTTAGAGTCAAACATGAAGTCACTACTTACCAAAGCTTTAGCACAATTTAATTTGTCATTTTACTTGTGTCATTCCTTTTTCAAGAGCACTAATAGTTAATAAATATATTCTAAGTAGTTCTTTCAAAATGGATTATTCCATAACCAAGACAATAAGAGAGTAGGGAAAAGAAAATGCATATTGAAAGTCAGGAATAAAAAGACAAATTCATCTTCAGTGATGAGAAAAGGATCTTATCTACTCTCTGTCAAATACAATCATGTTATTTATTTTTTCTGTTATGTCAGAGTAAGAACCAAAAAAAAGATAAACTAGGTAAAAATCCCACTAATTAGAATCTGAATTTTCACTAATTTTAAGAAGATAAAACATTGTGGATCTATGACTTGTTCTGTAAACATGTGATTAAAACTTTTAAAAGTCACTGAAAACTATTTGTACAAGCATATTCTGTATCTTTTAAGATGATTTTATGATCTTTAGTTTTGAGAAAAAAATGTATGTAAATTTTAAAGTAACTGATATGAAAGATGAAAAACTGTTTTTCAGACTCTCTTGTCATATTGCTATTTCTTTTGAAGACAGAAATAAATGAATGCACAGGATTTGAGTGTTTTCCAAATAAACCTACTATATTAACATCCTGAATTACTGGGCTTTTTCCCTTGTCTTTAGGAAACTAAACTGAAAGGAACAACACCATCTCCTCAGTCTACACCTGTGTAGGAGAATAAATACGAAATGCAATGCTAATATCAACTAAGATAATAAATAATATACAATATGTTACTGCCAATTATTTCCTATTTGCAAAGCCTGAATCAAACATTACAGATGACACTAGATATAACTGTGGATTATATAATTAATTTAAGAAATTATAAAATTGTGTATATATGAGCCATTGTATTCAACATTATATTGCTGTTATACACAAAACATAAAGGTTTTCTCAGAGTTTAAAAATAATTACTACAACCTTAATCTACTTCTATTATACAAATTTATATATATATATAATATATATATATCCAACATAAAATAATTCATTATGTCCCAGAATGTATTTCAAGAGTTTCTACTATTTGGAACCTTGAAAATGCTTTCATGAGCATTTTAACATGAAAATGCTTTCATGAGCATTTTAAAAATTATATACTGAGAATTTCTACCTCAGTAAAATATATATACAGGTATCTCACCCCATTAACCAACATTCAAAACTGAATCATCTCTGTGGCGGTTATCTACCAACTCCCTATATTAGATTTACCTTTTTTAATCTCTTCTTCCTCTGCTCAGAGCAGTCAGAATTTATCATTCCTTGGACTCTTTTTTTAATCTTTTAACCTTATAGTATGCAGATCATTTAATTAGTTGAAAAACAGTATATGCTCAGTACTAAGGTAGGTAGTATTCAACTACATAATGAAGGAAAAACAACAAACCATATGTATGCAAAGTCCCTTGGCTTTACAAATCTTGCTTTTAATCATGGATCGAAAATTATATAACAGTAAATAAAAGTCTTATAAAAGTTATTAAGGTATTAAGTAATATTATTAAATCATTTTGAGTTACTATGTCCCATAGAAGCAAGTGATAAGTAGATGAGGAAAAGCAGACTATTCCAAGTAGTCCAAGTACAGTGAGCATCACTAAGAAAGGCGCAGAACTATCAATGAGCATGGTAAATGCAGCAGGAGGTGTATGTCTACAGTTCAGGAAAGTGGGGCCAAACAAAAGAACATTCTGAACAGGAGAATGTGGAGTTCAGAGTTCTTGATTATAGTACAACAGCAAGCCACCACAGGTTTCTGCACAAGTAAAAACAACAAAAAAGTATAGTTCAACATATCTGGGCTGATAAATTATATGGCTTAACTACATATTGAGATGTTCTGAATATAATCAGGAAGAAAAATGACAGTACCAAGTAATAGGGTACCAGGAAATAGATGCAAACTTTGACCACTTGAAATTCTGTCTAGCATCTGGATGGGAGAAAAGACCGCATCATCTGCTACCATGACACATACGCCATCAGTTGGCAATACTTACACTGGAGTAAACTTAAAACTTACAACTCTACCTTTAAAATAAGGTATGTTCACAAGCCCTTTCCAACTTAGAATAATTCATTTCAGATTCAGCAAGGTGTCCCAAAGTACACACTGTACTGTAATGGTCTGATAGATGAACACTGAGGAACCAATTCCATAGTTATCAGATGTTTAACACTGAACAAAGGTCAGTTTTTCACCGGAATCATGTAGTTATAAAGAATAACAGTTCAAAGCAAAGCCTTTTAGCTAACCAGGATCTTGGGCAAATTATTTAACCTACTGAAACCTATTTCTTTGCTGGTTTAAAAAAAGTAAAAAAAGGTCAACATTAAAATAACTACCTCAAAGAATTGTGAAAATAGTTATCTCGTATAAAGGCATTTAGCACAATATATAACACACAGTTAAAGTACTCAATCCTAACCATTACCATTACTAGCATTTACTATTATGTATGATAGGAAACTCTGGGGTCTACAGTTTGTCTTATGTTAATTATTCTTTTTCAACATGGAAATATTGTGTATGTGGCTGGCGCCTCTGCCACTTGAGCCATAGGAGCCGACCCTTACATTTTTATTTATTCACTTTATTTATACATTCTATAAAACAAGCTGAAGTTTCCTATCATGGTTTACATATTTATTTATTCAAGTGTCAATCCCTTGAATCAATTTATATGTAGAAATCAAGTTAAACTGTTTAAACACACAACAAGAATGGTTCTAGAGTACACTCACCAAATTATTAGGTAATATTATAACAGGTTAATGTTTTCTAATGACTGCACCCCTCTATACTTTTTAACCTAAAGTTATAGACAGAAATACAGTAGAAATCATTATACTAGCAATGTGATATGAAGATCACATTTACTAAGCCAAAACAATGGAGTAACAAATTTAGTTACCCAAATTATTTGCTTAAAAAAATCAACTATTGTGCATATAAAAATCCATGTACAAGTCATTTTTGTAAGTCAAATTTCACTTCTGCTACAAAGTGAATACAAGTTAATTCCCCACGTGATCAATAGATATTTAACCAAATATTATCACTTTAAGGGCCAAGAAAATCTAAGTAGTTATTAACACACCAGTGATTTAAAGCACTTAATTAGTGAGAGATATTAAAGTTCTTAATTTTGTTTTCGTCTGTTTTGAATCCTCACAGGATTCAGGTCTTTCTAGAGTATACACTGCTCTAAGATAGGATAAACTGCTCTAGATTTGCTATATTTAGCTCCAATATATCAGATATTGACTAGTAAGGGTATGTTTGATTTTAAACAATTGGTCTAGAAGAAAACTGTTACTAAAAACTTTAAAGAAGTTAAAAGCACAAAATAAATTCACAGTGAAACCATTACTCTAAAATATCTGTCTCCTCATTCACTAGTCCGTTAACTATACTGCTATAGTGCAAATAATTATTGTCTACTAAATGTTAATTAGGAAGCAGAGATAAGGGCATGACTGGCTAAAGACCAACTACATCTTCTCAGAGATTTTTCTAATATTACCCCCCAACCCCCAAAAAAGACGTGCTAAAAATCAATGTAATATTAAAATTCCTTGCAAAGCCACATTTTAAAATGTATTTAAGCCACCTTGTGGCTAAATTTTGAGTTGCTATTGACATCTAAGAATGCAGAATTAAGGCATTTGATATAAAGGGAAAACTTAAAACTGTTTTTTAAAAGTCTGAATGAAATAATAAGTTAGATGTTTATTAATAGAGCAGTAGATCCTGTTAAAACTAATATATTTGAACAAGTATTTTAGGAAGGTATTCAACCAAAGATACTAAGAAATTATAGGATAAAGGCTTGAAAATGGTTAAGTAAATTTATAAAGTAAATAAAATCACAACGATCAATTTCATCAGTTAATCAACGTAACTATGAAACAAGTAATGGCCACATGATTATCTTTTAATGCATATCGTTGTTTTCCTAAATCCTCCATTACAAAAAGAAAACTAGTTTCCAAAGTTTTAAGTAATGAATTTGTTTTCTAAAATCTTTGACTATAGTAATTTTCAAATTCAATTAAGAAAATAACCAAAAAGCAATTACTTGTCATCATGCAAAAGATGAGTTGATTAACCAAATCTTTTATTTTTTATCCAGTTGTTCTGTGGTGAAGTAGACAGACATAACCTTTGAATTCCATAACGGGATATTAAACTCATGAAGGCTTTAATTCTTACAAAAGCAGCTCTTCGTTTAAACTATTTGAACTCAACTATGTATTCTAGCAGACAAACCATGCTTTAAGATATTACTTTTGGCCCTATATGAGATTTTAAAAAATCTTATATACTTTTTTAAAATCTTATATACTTTTTAAAAAACAAAACCATAAATTTCTGAGATGAAAGAGTTCTCAGAGCTCACCAAGTAAAATCCTGATATTTTAGAGGTGAAGGTATTGAGGTCCAAAGATTAACTAATTCATTTGCCATTCCAAGGTCACACAGTTTGTTGATAGCTGAAATTACACGATTCTTGTGCTTTTATTCTAGTGCTCATTATTATGCTGCTTCTCTTACCATACTAACTCTACAGTAGTATTTATGGTCCATTAATACAAGTCTGAGTAAGATGAGAATTATGAACAATACTAAATGATCATTTAAAAGGTCTTGCAAAAAGTAATAGTAAATTTCAAGAGGAATACATATATCTTTATGAAGATTGGGCCCTCTCAAGAGGGTCAAAGACACATAGTTGAGTTAATGGAATTTTGGTCTCACCATTTGATCACATGAAAACAAATATATGTGTAAATTGTTGATGCTGATGTCTACTTCTCATTTAACAAGATAAATTTTAAAGGAAATCCAGCAAATTACCTTTGTTCTTTAAAGTATCAGTTTGAAATACTATCATCAAAGTTAGAGCCATAATTAAAACTGGAAAGTATATCTTTTTAAAGTATGATTATTTATTATTCTTCCTTTTATAATTCCATTATAATATGATATAATCATTATTTTATATTTAGCTTAAGTATCTACCAAAATCATTTCTTAAATTTAAAAAAAAAACAAAAACCTGAAGAAAGTTTCTGTTTTATCTCCATTGAAGCAATTTATTGGTAATTTTTTTAACTGAAATTATTTTTTGTTTTTGCATTTCTGCCCATCAATCTGGAAATAATGATAATTCACAAGAAAGAAAGGACCAATTATTTTTCAGACTAAAATTTCTCAAAATAGCATGCCTTTAACCTGCTGCCTATTTCATAACTTCCAACAAAATTAAAAGTAGTAACAGAAATCAAAACCAAATTGAAATATTAAAGGATAGGAAACATAATGACTATCATGCCTACCATGTAAATATATACTAACTACCATTCAATGATTTGAAAAAAAATGAAAGATTCTAATGATGTATATCATTTCAAAATCAAATATGAGATGGTCAGCCACAAAATTAGTATTGCAGAAAAGTACAAGGTATTAAAAGATGTATATTCACACATTATATGGTCCACACAAATAGAGTCACCTAGGAAAAATTATTTGCTCAGTAAAAGTATATACAATGCAGTTGTATTAAAAAAAAAAATCTGCAAAGCAAGACTAAAATTTCAAGTAAAGTCTACATCTTTTCAAAAATTCTAACTCTTCTAAAATCTGACTGAAATCACCAAAGCAAACATTATGCAGAACATCTTGCCATTAAGTCATTACCACACTGTTTTTCCAGGAGTTTGCTCGTGTCCTGTCCCTTTCAGCCCACGAACTCTCCTGAAGGTTTACAACTCAGATCAAGTAGGATGTATATAAACCCTTTCCTCATACTTCCGAAATAAGCTATGAATAGAATTGGGGTATTTGCCTTGTTCACTAGGCTCTGATTCCTTGAGAGAAAAGCAATGTTTCATTCATCTTTAGCTCCAGAATACTTAGGAAAATATACTTAGTATGTAAGAAGCTTTCAGAAAAATATCTGTTCTTTAATAAAATTTATTAGAGCCAGAACAGTAGTACACAAATGAGATGGAATTAAATCAATGGCGCATGCTAGTTTGTGACAGAGGCTCTTCATCCCTGTTTTTAAAAGCTTTAGGTGGTTATACAAGTAAGAATAAAATACCATTTGCATCAGAGAATATTAAGCAAACAAAAACAAGATAACAGATGCCTTGCCTATAATTATTTGTTGATAAATTGTTTAACAAGGTGAATTATCAATACAAAAGAGACTATTAACTTCCTTCTTACATCAAGTATTCTCCAGGACTTTCTACTTCAAAACCGTAACTTTTCCAGAATTTTCCTTGCTCCTTGATTTTACTTAATCCACTTTTAGATGGCAAAGAGTCCTCCAGAGAAAAGCAGTGGCAATATTGGGAGGCCCAGATTCAAAACAGTCAAACTCTCAGGAAAAACAGGATTATTAATACTGATAGTCTAATCCATTGCTGAACAGATAACAAAACTATGAACTAAAAAAGACTCATTTAATAAAAGGTGCTAAAGAATGACAAAAGATATCTCTATATTCCAGATATTTAGTATAAAGCCTATTTTAATTGCCAAATAAAAAAGTAAATAACTGTTCATGTCATATATAAAGAATCAAAAATCATCAAGGTTAAGACCGAATAATAATATTTAAAATAGCATCAAAATTAAAGGGCTAAAATAAGGATACACAGGCTTTTTTTTTTTATTCCTAACCCCAAAGAAAATTTCTTTTAAAAGTAGGTAAAGCACTATCTAGGAAATTAGATTTCTTGAATTCTTAAGAAAATAGAAAAGATGATTTAATATCTAAGGATCTCCAATTAGCAACTTCCCAAGACCTCAGAAAAATTGATTTAAGCATGAAAATATTTAGCAAGATATCAACACACCACCATACCAACAAGTGATCCAAACTTTGAACCTTAAAACCCTACATTTACCTAAAGGAAGATATACCTAAAAAAAGGCATCAACCCTTTAAAGCCCAGAGGCTCCAATACTAATAGAGGAAAAAAAGTGAGCCAGAAAATTGCTATAGCAATACTCAATCTATTCTTAACCTGCCATGTGGCAACATGGAACTTCCTGTCCCTATTTTAATAACCTCTGAAGGTCTGACATTTGTTTTCCCATCTAAGTTTCCTAGACCCCTCATCTCTGGCTCTTCTGCTTCCCTGAATTCCTTCCTCCTCAGTTCTCTAACTGGGTTTGCTGCCTGTAATGCAACAGCCTTCACTTATACTTCTAGTCAAGTACCATAAAGGTTTTTGTGTTACTGTCCACAGACAAGTCCTTAGTCCTTGCATACTGCACTCAAACAGGCACTAGGGTTTAATCTAATTTTTGTTTGTATTTGCTTACATTAGCACTCTTCTCTCATGTAAATACAGCCTGAGGAAATATACAGAACACAAATTGTTCAACTTTTTGTTAAAATCAGCATTGATCCAAAATTAATAAAACCTGAAATAGATGACTAAGGCAAACTCCATGTGCCCTCTAAAAATTTCATTTATTGAAGCTAATTTTACCACTAATTAATCATAATTAAGTTGAGAATACTGTACCTGATCAGGGGTTTTCTTAGGGAATTTTAAGTCAGTACTAGTTAACTATAGCCTTTGTATGCAAATAAAATGCATCCTAATAAGGGAATTAAAAGTGGATGAAAAACTTCTGGTTCCATATAGAATCTCTTCCTTAGATCAGAAGTTATAACCAGATGGGCAAAACCATGCCTACATAAAAACCAGCCATAAAATAGACTGACATGACTATGTTACAAGAATTTTAGAAGTTAAATTTGTAAAGGATGAATTGAGAAGGAAATAAAAAATGTTTCCGTATTACCATGGTACATCATGATCAAGTATCCTTGGAAAACCTCTCTCAGCAACTAATTACCTATATCCTACATAAAAATAATTTTTTAACCTATTTTTCTCAAAAAACCCTGATTTGAATTATTTGCTATTCTCCTAACTCCCTGATTTGAATTATTTGCTATCCACCTAATTTTATCTTTAACTTAGGCTGTCTTTATTAAAAGAAAAATAAAAGGTTTCTAGTTCATGCATCAATAGAAATAATACCTAAGAATTAACTTCAATTGTTATTGTTAAATTTCAAATTATTGCCAAACTAATAATTCAGCACACTACTGAAAAGACTTTGAAAGGAATCCTACCTTTACCATTAAAATTTTGATGGAATCTCCAAATTACAATCTCCTAAAAATATTCATAGTACTCTGAGTACTACTACTATGTGGTAGAAAGAAAGTCTGCACAATGTATAAAAACTACTCTCCCTTTTGAAAATGGTTTTCCCTCAAGTTTAGAATATCAATTTTAAATATATATAAGCTTTAGTACTATGGTTCAGCAACCATATAAAAAATCAATTTTAAGCTAAGAGTTTGACAATTATAATCCTCAATAGGCGATCTTTCCCTTAAATTGCTGACTCTCAAAAAAACAATACCCTTCTAATAAATATTATTTGGGGTAGAAAGTAATCAAATAAAATCTACAGGTGGATTAAAAAATGAGACAAATTTGTATGGGGGAAAATATTAACACAACAATAAAAACAGGAAGTAGAAAAAAACCAGAGTGATATTAAGTCTCTTCATTTACAATGTCAAGTATTTGGTTAGCTTATTTTTACATTCCCAAAGCCTCCTTAATTATCCCTCAAATATTTTAGAGAAAACTAACATTTTTAAAAGCATGAAATTAAAGAAAATGGCCACAAACACCTCTTAATAATGCTTTTTGTCTTTCATGAATAATAATGACAAATTTCCAGATTGGTGAGCATAAGGCTGTGTCTACACATGACCCATCTAAAACACCTCTGATTTTCCCTACTCCTGATCCCCCCCCCCAAAAAAAACGATCACTGTATAGACTTCACCAAAAATGCAGGGACATTCTTATAAACTGGCTTAATTAAGAAATCCTACACCTATATATAAAAATTTTTATTTCAAATGAGATGAGTAATTATAAAAACAAATTAATGCAATAGGGTCACAAACTATGGTAAAACAAAACCAAATTTTCTCCTATGTAAGTAATAGGAGGTAAGGTTCAACAAAGTTTATCATGAATTTGCAAAATTGAGGTAAAATTAATGCTAAGTACCACTAATACTGAGTTCAAAATTAATTAATTCCTAAATAATCTCTAATAATATTTCCTAATTTCACATTCTAGGATATTATTTAAAGTATATT
The DNA here is from genome assembly GCA_963574355.1 of Loris lydekkerianus. Classification (NCBI taxonomy): domain Eukaryota; kingdom Metazoa; phylum Chordata; class Mammalia; order Primates; family Lorisidae; genus Loris; species Loris lydekkerianus. The sequence goes on from CAUYPK010156201.1 coordinate 24,216, forward strand.
TAAACTTACCCAAATGAAGTAATGTAAACTGGGCTGCCAGTTCCTTTGCATCTTCTAATGTAGTACAGAGTTTGTCTGGCATGAAGTAACTGTGGGATCCATTTGCAATAGCAGGAATAACTATTTTATATACCAACAGTACTTTTCCATCTTGACTTGTTGTAGAATACAAATAATATTCTGGGGGTGCCCAATTATTTTTGTTGCAGTAATAATCCAAATGCATTACTGCAGAATTAAAATGATTGGATTTTAAAGAATACATACTAATTGGAGTAAGCTTTGTTCCAGGAAAAAAAGGATAAGTGCATCTTTCAACTTCAGGGGGGCTTGGGCTGTGCTGACCATTCAGACGAGCAGGAAGAGTTGGTGGCTTCCCTAGAGTTTTTGGGTGGCTCTCTTCTTTGTTAGCAAACACGATCAGGTTTTCAGAATTGGGGCTAATCTGACCATTAAGATGCTGTCTCCACGTGTTTTCTTTATTTACTGGTTTTGCCAATGTTACCTCAATACTTGCTCCATCAATGCATTTTCCATTCATAACAGACATAGCAGCTACTGCATCCTCTCGGTTGAAAAAGTGAACAAAAGCATAATCTCTGAGTTTCTTTACTCGTTCAACTGCACCAGGCTTAAATTTATTGAACTCTGCTTTAATTGTTTCCTCTGTAGTTGAGATCATTAAATTTCTTACATAGAGAACTTTAACTCTCTGCATGGTTTCTTCATCAACCTCTTTTTCTGGGTCTGCCCAATCTACCTGAATGGTGTGGCCCCATAGTTGAAACGTTCCTGTAAAAAAAGAATTAATTTAAACAGAATTAAAACAACAAAGGTTAAAAATGCTCACTGAAACTGTTTCTCCAGAGAAATTGAAATTCAAATACACATCAATGTTTTGGTTAATCATTTGTTTCCTAGTCATACAAAAGATTTTACTAAAGCATTAGGAGAGTTTATGGTGCAATATAAAGATCAACAGAACAAATACATTTCAATGACAGACCTTTATTAGAATTAAGTATGGCTCTTTTTTGATACCTCAATTAATGGGTATACATTCAGCATATCAGTTAATTATCATAAATATAACATTATAGGAAAAATTTCTTGTCTTTTAGAATCATTTGATGTATTTTTCTTTAATCAGCTCTTTTTTCTTCAACTGGCAATAATATTTTGGTAATATTAACCTATAATACAATGTACTGTCATTTTTCTATATTTATAATTAAAGATAATATGGGCAAAATGAACTTTAAAGAATCAGTTTACCTGGAATTAGTTTCCTCCTTGCCATAGCAGCAGCTCTGTGAGATTCATATTCAACAAATGCAAAACCACGATTTTTGGTCTTATCAGTTGCACTTGGATAAACAATTACATCTACAACTCCTTCTGTAACTTTCTTCATTTCATCCAAAATTTCTTCTTTCTTTTTTTCTTTAGGAATAGCTCCAATAAATAATCTACAATTATCCAAGCTTACACACACACCAATAAACTTCCCAGGTCGAATTTCATAATTATTAAGAATTCTGATGGCCAACTGGGCTTCTTCTTTTGTAGTATACATCACAAAAGCATAACCTCTATTTTCACCACTAAATTCCATCATAAGTCGAAATTCATATATCTTCCCAGCTCTTTCAAATACAGGGACTAACTCATCTTCATACATATCACGAGGTATTTTTCCTACAAAAACTTCACAGCCTCTAGGTGGAGGTGGACCTTCCCAACCTAAAAGACCAAAAAAAAAAAAAAAAAAAAAAAAAAATATATATATATATATATATATATATTCTAACATATATTCACTATTCAATCATTTATCCATTCAATAAATTTGCTCTGAGGCTCCTATGTGTCACCCACTATTCTAAGTGCTGGGTAATCAATAGTGACCGAGATAAAGCCCCTTCCCCCATGAAGCTTATATTCAATACCAAAAGGAGACAGTAAATGAGTGATAAATGCTAGTAATGAGTGATTAATGCTATGAAAAAAAATCAAGCCCCATAAGGGGTGACATCTTCAATAGAGAGGCCAGGTAAATCTCTAGGTACATGAAATTTAAGCACAGACCTGAATGAAATGAGAGAGTAAGCCATGAGGATTACCTGGGAGAGAGGTATTCATGAAAAAGGAAAAGCAAGTTTTCCGTAGGTAGAACAACATGCATTATGGAAGCCTGTATGGCTAAAGTGTACTTAATGGAGGAAAGTGTTAAATGATGTAGCCATTGAGAAAACTAGAAGCCAGAATTTAAAGTTAACTAGAGGGTTTTGAACAAAGGTGCTGCACTGGCTATTAATAGAAAGATCAAACACTGTTAGCTGTTCGCATTTGGTTTTCTAGTATAAACACCACTCCTCTACTCATTGCTCTTTCAGATTCCTCCCCAAATGATCTTCTCAAAACTTATTCTTTCCCCCACTGCTTTAATCCCAACTTCTTTCTTAACTTCTCTTAGACCCAGAGCAAGGAAAAAAAAAAAAAAGTACAAGGGTAATAAGACATGAACAGCATTTGTAATCTACTATTTTCCTCTCATAACAGTAAAAATGACTGATGAGGTCTTTAAAAGCTGTTAAAAGGGAACAGCTATTATTTGGGACACTTGTAGGGATATATACCCAATCTAAATGACATTAAAACTTAAAAGAATATAATAAATCCACACCTGGAGGAGGACCACCAAATTTCCTTTGCCCATTTTCTTGAACCATGTTGTAACCAGTCTTTTCCATCAAAGCAAGTAATGCTGCTTCATTCTGAGTACCAGTTCGAACTTTATTGCATCCATTTGTTCCATCTATATTTTCTTCATTCATGGTTGCAGTTCCTAAAACAAAGTTTAATAATAGTGTTTATGACACAAAGTCCCAGGAATCTATGAAAGATTTCTTTGGACTTCAAGGAACCCAGGACAGTTGTGGCTACCATGTTTGGTGATTACCCTTCACTGTCCTCTTCACGTTCTTCCCCAAAGCTCTTCCCTACAGTGGAAATCAGAGACTTCTTTCAATGTCACTAACCAATAAAGTAGTACCTTTAAGTGGCCATGGGGTGTCCAACGCCCCCCCCCCCCACTGTACATTGAAAGAATAAGAGTTGTCTTGGGCAATTCACTAAATACATCAAGACTAAGGAAAGCTGATTAGCCAAAAAAAGGTTAGAACATAATTTTCAGACACCACAGATAAGCAAAAAAGTCCTAACAGAATCAGTAAGCGATCCACGGGCCACAGGCTGGACACCCCAAAAGCAACAAGTAAGGCAGGCAAAACAAAATAGAAAGGAACAAAGAATTGGAAGCCAAGAGTAAGTGAAAGAGAGCAAAGAAAAAGAAAAGCAAAAAGAGTAACAAAATACACTGCCATCAGTGAATAGATGATCACTGCCAATCTACGTAACACAAGGTTTAAAACATTTTGTCATACAGGCCAACTGAATTATTCTGTGTCTTATCCTTGTCAGATACACCATGCTAATACTGCTCAACTCCCTCAGAGCTTTACCAGTTATCTGAAATCTAACAGATGGCTGAAATAAGTAAACAGAGCTTCAAATCAGCCCCTGTTCCTATCTACTAGAAGAAGTTACCAGAGAACAAGAAGCACAACTACAACATATCTGAGCAGAAATGGAAGTTAATATGATTTTCAAGTTAAGAAATTTAAGAAAAAGACTTCGATGGGCAGGAACTAGGGTGAGATGAGATCTCTGTTAATCACAATATACAATAACGTATTTGAACATTTAAAAATGAAGGTGGCGGGTTCAAACCCAGCCCTGGCCAAAAATTGCCAAAAAAAAAAAAAAAAAAAAAAGAAATTAACATGTACTTTAGGGTTTTTTTTCCTAAAGATTAACATTGTGATTTATTCTGTTTCCTAATTTCATTCATTTAGACACAGTCTCAACTCTGTTGTCTTGGCAAGAGTGCCCTGGCATCATCATCACAGCTTACAGCAACTTCAAACTTTTGAGCTCAAGTGATCCTCTTGCCTCAGCCTCCTGAGTAGCTGAACTACAGGTGTGTACCACTACACTAGGCAGTTTTCCTATTTTTAGTAGAAACAGGGTCTTACTCTTCTTACTCAGACTGGTCTTGAACTCCTGACCTCAAGCGATCTCCCCACACACACCACCATGCTAAGATTGCAATAATCTGCACTGGGCCTGTTTTGTAATTTTATATCTAATTTAATGTTAACCACGAATAAAGTATCTCTCTAGTTTTATCATAAATAAAATTAAAAAACTAAAATTCACATTTTGGAGAACACACTAGGAAAGTTATTTTGGCCTTCAACAGAAACTTCCTAATCATAAATGGAAATAAGTCACTGTAGTACACATTTTCAAAAGTATAAAATTTTGAGCCACTGCACCCCTATGTCAGACTTCTCAGTTATGTTAATAGGAACTTGAGCAACTTAGTCGATTTCTTCACAACTTTGTCTTTTCACTTGAAAATGGAAGTACCAATATAAGTTATCACAAGGTTGCTGTTAAATAAAACAATACTATGTAAAAGACTTTTTGAAATTCCACAAGTATCAAAAACATGATCAATACAGAGAGCAGTGCATCCTGATTTCTAATGGACACACCCCATTGACACAGGCAGCACATTTTTATAAGAAACGGCTTTCATTTTCCCATAGATGAAGGCCTGGGTATGATATGGTAGATACATTCCTAGGGAAGAGCATCAGCACCTCTACAATAGATTCTGCCCTGAAGGTACAGGTGTTCTAAACTGTGAAACTGTCAAATGATTATCTTCACTAATAGTTTAGTATCAGCACAGTGGCTCTGGAGCCAGACTGCTTGGATTAAAATCCTTTCTTTTAACTTACTAGATATAACTTAGAGTAAAATATTAACACTTAGCTCTTCTATTCTTCAATTTCCTCACATGCAATATAAAGAAAATAATGTAAACAGTGCTTATTTCAGAGTTTTATGAATAAATGAGCTGTTATAAAAAATCCTCTAGCATTTATTTTCTTTGGCTTTAATAAAAAAATTATCCATGAATACTAATTTATGCATATATTAAAATCATTTAATATCTGCAAAAAACTATAGCTTAGAATTTGGTTATAGAATTGATGTTTAGAGTAAATGGCTACAAAACAAAACTGTGACACCAGATAGAAACAGGCTGAGAATCACAATCATGAGAAATTCAGTTTACTTCATAGGTCTATTAAATGTCAGGACATTTCTAAATATTATGGCTAATCTCTAAACTACTTGGAGTATCAAATTTGCTAAAAGGAAATTATTATTTCCATTCAATAGATGAAAAAAGTGAGGCTTAGAGAGAGAAACCATATCACCCAAGCTCCCAGAGCCAGAAAGTGACACAGAATTCAAACCCAGGTTTCCTTGATGTCAAACATCCCTTCCTGTGAGAAAATGATTCTGACATACCTCCTAGCACAATTTCACCTGAAAGTTTTCTACAGAACAAGGAAGCCTCTCCTCTCAGTTGACTTTTATATACAAATGAAATATTCAGAAATTATAAATTGATACTGCTAAATTAGGTGGCCTCATAAATCCTTCCTAGTTTTAAAATATCTGAATTTTTATGAGTGATGATGAATATAGATATAACCACATCCATATCGTATACCACACACATTCAATCTTTTTGCAGTTTTTAAAGCTGCTTCCAAGCATACAGTGTATAGATATTTGTATATTGAAACAGTATACAAAAAAATAACAGAATGGTAAATATTTTTTAAAAAGTAAATATTGTAATATGCAATAAGATAAAAGTACTACAGGGGAAAACAGGAATAGGCCACTTGGGGCAGTAGAAGGTTTGGTGGGAGAAGATAGAGTGTAATTTTAACCAGGATAGCTAGTGTAGGCTTCACTGAGAGGGCCTCTGAATTAGAATTAAGGAACTTAATAGTTGTCCATGCAGCTGTCTGGGAGCAACAGCACACACAAAGGGAAAAATCAAAAGGCCTTAAGATAGAAGTGTACTAGGCATGTACAATGTACACCTTGTACATTAGGTAACTTAAGGAATTTAGTTTTTATTCTCAGTTAAATAAGGAGCTACTATAGATTTTCAGCACAGGAATAATTGGCTTTAGTGTTGAGAAGTCAGTAGAGCAAAGACGGAAGCAGGGAGATGAATTACAAGACTATTACTAAAATCCAAGTGATAGATGATGTCAGCATGGACCAGAGAAGTTAAAGTGGAAGGGGTAAGTTGTCTAACTTGAGATGTATTTTAAAGGTATCATACATTCAACAGAATTTTCTGACATATTAGATATGGACTGTGAGATAAGCAAAGAAGCAGAAGATGATATGAAAGCTTTGGCCTGAGCAACAAGGAGATGAGGAAGGTTGTGTAGAACAGGTTTAAGGGCTGGATCAAAGTTCAGTTTTAGACATATTAAAAATATGAATATCTACTAAACAACCAACTCAAATGTTTGTAAGACCCTAGCAAGAAATGTTACAAGCTGAAACAAAGTATTAGTTTATGAAAAAGCTCAGTACACCATTTGAAAAGGGCAGTGCCTACTCAATTTTAGCAAACTAATACCGTGAAGACATCTGACTTATCCTATTATGCCAAATTTTCCAATTTTTTAAAGAGAAGCCAGGAATCTAGAGATTTTTATGTAAAATTTCTTAATATTTAAACACCTAAAATTAATTCAATTGAAAAAATAAAACTGACCAAACCAAATAACACCTGCAGACTTCCTATGGTTCCAACTCTGGGCTGCATGAGGGCAGAGACAACTTCTGACTTAAACACATACCCTGGTACTCACCATAGTGCTTGACACATGGCGGGTAGTCAATAATTATTTGTTCAATGATGTGACTAACAGAAACCTCAGGAAAAAAGACCTCATACACAGTTGGCGGGTATACATTACTGGAATTATCTTTATATAGGGAAATTTGTCAAGCTATCAAAATCTAAAATGTACATATACTTCATAATTCAATTATGAATAATTTATTCTATATAGTAGAACAAGTATTCAATGATATATGCAGAAGCATGTTAATTCAAATGTTGTATATAAAAAGCAACAATCTCAAAAAAACACCTAGGTGTCCAAAAATTAAAATACACCTATATAATGGATTATGATATAACTATTAAAGACTGTCATATCTGTGTGTAATGAGATGGAAAAAATATTCAAGAAATCACGTGAGAAAGAGCAAGCTGAAGAACAAGACCTTTACTATCATACTAACCATATACATACAGTTTCAAAGATATATGTATGTACACACTCACAGATGTTTGTAGAAGCATATAAAATTTTTGGAAAAATTTACAAGGAACTTTAATAACAATCATTGGTGAGTAGGAAGGATGAGACAAAGAACCTTCAATTCTCACTTTTCTCTGAACATCAAGAGCATGTGCTTCTTGTAGTTTAAAAAAAAAAAAAAAAGTAAAAACCTCTTTCTGGATTTCCCACTGTCCTTAAAGATAAAATCTAAACTGCTATGTTAACCAGTTTGATGAAAGTATTTCAACTGTACATAAAACCGGCACATTGTACCCCTAATTGCATTAATGTACACAACTATGATTTAATTGAAAAAAAAAAAAAAATCTAAACTCTTTTTTAAAAAGTCCTAAGGGTCCTTTCATGATCTGGCCCTCCGATTTCATTTCTGATTATATACCAACAATAATAATACTCACCTATTTGCAAATTCTCTAATATGCCTTTATCTCCTATACCAGACGTATAAATTGTCCCCTCAGTCATTTCCTAGTCTCTTGGCCTTTGTCACTCCTAATTATCTCCAGGAAAACCCTCCTTGACTGTCCCTCTCAATTCTAAATGAGGTATTACTTTGCCTGTACTAATACCATGGAACCCATCTCAGAGTGTTAGTCAAGCCCCTCTCACTCCACCTCTGTCCCCCAACCTACACCAAACACTGAGAAAGGTCTGGTCCAGGAGTGTCAGCCTGCCCCATGTGGCCACATGCTGATTTTGTGAGGAATTTTTTGCTTATCTGTAGTGTCATGTAACTTTTTTTTTTTTTTTTTTTTGCTAATTAGCTGTGGTGCCCAGGCAAACTCTTATTCTTCCAATGTGCGACAGAGGAGAAAAAGAGGTTAGACACTCCTAGTATTCTTTTATTTCTGAGTCCCTAGCACCATGTAGGCTGCTTGGCACATGACAAATGTTCAATGAGACAGAGAGAAAGGAAGAGACATCACTATTTAACTAAAACTAAGAGACTTGGGTGAGAGAAAACCTCAATGCTAGATCTTGGTCAAGAGCTCTTTGACAAATCACTTTATGATCCTGACCTTTACATTTCTAATCTGTGACATTCCATTATATGTTTATTTCTCCATTAATTTAGTATATTAAATATCACACATGACAGGTACTTTAGATACATTATCTCATTTAGTCTCTAAGTTTGGTTTCAGTAATCATCCTGTAAGTATTATTCTTTGTTGAAAAATAAATCAACTAAGTGAGATAAAATGATAGTGCTGATAAATTTTGGTAAGGTAAACGTAAATATTCAAATCAGAGCTCTATCTGCCCAAAATGTAGACTTCTAAACTCTATTTTACCCTCATTTTAGGTATTTAAAAATCTGCTGGTGGGACTGTAAACTAATACAACC
>CAUYPK010156202.1:0-21818 GCA_963574355.1 Loris lydekkerianus
TTTGGAATTCTAATTCGATCTTGTTTGCTATCCAGATCCTGAATTCAATTTCTGACATCTCAGCTATTTGTTTGTGCATGGGGTCTTGTGTTGTTTCTGCCCCATTGATCCTTGGGGGAGTTGATCTACTCTGATTATTCATATTGGCAGACTTTTTCTGTTGATTTTGCCTCATGATTGTTTTTCATCCTTGCCTCTGGCTGTCCTCAGAGTTAGGGAGGTGTCTCTCCAAGATTAGATCCCAGCAGGATCAATCTATTGTTGCTGGATCTTTGTAGAGAGTGACCCTGTGTAGTTCCTCTGGGGCTACTCTAACTAGGGAGTTCTGGTTGTGGAAGCAGCTCCAGTGTGTGACATAACTGGATCCAGCAACAGGGCTGGGGGTGGTGTGCATGGTTCTGGGAATGCCTGGCACCCAGTGTCTTTGGCACAGAGAGCTCAAGGCTCCAGCAGTTTCTGGCCAGGAGAAGGGTTCTGTGCAGAGGCAGGGAGGGCTCCAGAGAGCATGCAGCTACCAGAGACCCTGGCCAGATGAACGGGCTAGTGTGGAGGCTTGGAGGACACAGGAGGCAGGATGCAGGGTTGCGTGGCTCCTGCAGTTCCTAGTCAGGGAATGTGGAGGCCCTGTGGGTGGGGTCACCTGTCGGGGTTGCTGCATAGCTCTTATGGCAGTCTGGGCCGCTCCAAGCCCAGGAGTTTGAAGTTGCTATGAGCTGTGACATCATGGCACTCTTCCCAGGGCAGCAGCCCAAGGCTCCAGTGTGACAAAACTGTCTCACTCTGCCCCTAAGGATTAAGGCTGTAAGGCAGCTCCCTCCCTGTTTTTAGGCTGCTCAGTCACTAGGTTACTTTGTCCCGCCCGATCCTTGCTCTGGGACCCTGAGGGCGGAGCTTGCCAGAGCAGTTCTTTCACAATGGCTTACTTCGCCCAGCTCAGTGGCTCATTCTGGGGCCCCAGACAATGCCCAAAGTTCTCCACACTCCTGCTCAGGCTCTCCCCAAGGCAGCTCAACTGAGTGCCAAGTCCAAGAACACCAAAACAGTTCACAGGTAAGGCCTTTCCGGTTTGCAGTCTCACTGCTGCTTGGACTCATGGTTGCCGGCGAGATTACGTCTATTGAACACATGCAGCCACTTGCCAGTTTTCCACTGTTTTTGTCCTTCTCCTGGGGTCCAGAAGTCCCTTACTGGCTCCTTGTATCCTCAAAAGGATGATCATAGGCAGATCCCACCAGCCAGAGATGCCTGGAGTCTTGTCTCCCTAGACTCGCTGTGCCCAGTTACTGGGAAGCTGTTACTCGGCCGCCATTTTTAATCCCCACCTTTTTTTCTTTTATTATAATTTTTTTTTCTTTTTGAGACAGAGTCTCATTCTGGGTTTTACTATTTTAAGTTGCACACAAACTTTATGGACACTCTGTATAACCAACCGTGCTGTCAGGTCTTCTTATTGAGGACTAATTACAGTTACTTAATTCATCTTTGCAATCTCTTAAATTGTCTGAGATGTGCATCACATTCTGGTTTAATTGTATAACATGACAGTTCTTTCTCTGTCTATCATTGTGATGGGTTATTCTGGAGTTGGAAATGACTCTGTTTTTAATCATAAATTATTTTTACACACCATTCAGAATTCCAGATATGACATGAACATAGATGATGCCCACTGAGTGTAACTCCAGAGGGCACTTTGCATCTCAATCTTCCAGTCACAACACATAATTGTACAGCAAAGTGCATGTTGTCCCAAATCATGAAGCTACAATGTAGCTTCTTGAGCAGTTATAGTACATGGTGCCAAAAGTTGCTCCTACAGTCACCATAGAGAGAAAAAAAATGGAAATTGTAGCACTATGTACTTTTATTTACAACAAAATTTTATAAAACATTTACAAACTATTTTCTATGTGTTGCCATCTCTTTACAAAATTTGGTAATGAGTATTTTGTAAAGGTATAGGTAGCTATGCTTTTCAATTTGTCCCATGTATGGTGACTTTGGGGACAACCTGTAGATTTTTACAAACTACCTCTATTTCAGATGTCCTCAAACTTTTTAAACAGGGGGCCAATTCACTGTCCCTCAGACCATTGGAGGTCCGGACTATAGTTTTAAAAAATATATATATATGAACAAATTCCTATGCACACTACACATATCTTATTTTGAAGTAAAAAAATAAAACGGGAACAAATACAATCACACCGCCTCATGTGGCCCGCGGGCTGCAGTTTAAGGACCCCTGCAAGTGCCAGCCATTCTCTCTCTGTCTTTCAATTATCCTGATATCTTTACACCTAAAATTGATCAGAGACTATGAGGCCCGAAGATCAACCTGGATCACAGATAAGCACTGAGTACACCTCATAATGCCTGCATTCCCACTTTTCTGTTTCTGTAATTCTCATGAATGTACACACGGGACTACCTGCATCACTGCATGTGCAAAAGACACTGCTGCCTTCTCTGACCTCTGGAAACTTTAAAGTGCTATAAAACGATGCCATGCTTCAAAATTGTGATTGGTGATCTTCCTTGAACCAAAGGTATTTTGGTTTTTAAAAAGTGTTAAGGCTCTGTACCTGTAGCTCAGCGGCTAGGGCACTGGCCACATACACCGGAGCTGGCGGGTTCAAACCCAGCCCAGGACTGCCAAAGAAAAACGACAACTACAAACAAAAAAATAGCCGGGCATTGTGGCAAGCGCCTGTGGTCCCAGCTACTTGGGAGACTGAGGCAGGAGAATTGCTTACACCCAAGAATTTGAGGTTGTTGTGAGCTGTGACACTATGTCACTGTACTGAGAGTGACAAAGTGAGACTCAAAAAAAAAGTGTTGAGCAGAAGGGTCTCTGTGCTGTGTTTGCTTTCTCCACCTGAGTGCTGCTATAGTCTAGCAGGAGTAACAGCAGCAACAGGGGGAATTGTTAAAGAAGCTACTTCATAGACTCACTGAAAACCTGCAATGTTTTTTTTTTTGTTGTTTTTGCTTTTTTTTTGTAGAGACAGAGTTTTACTTTATCATCCTTGGTAGAGTGCCATGACATCACACAGCTCACAGCAACCTCCAACTTCTGTGCTAAAGCGATTCTCTTGCCTCAGCCTCCCGAGTAGTTGGGACCACAGGCGCGGCCACAATGCCAGGCTATTTTTTGTTGCAGTTTTCCTGGGGCTGGGTTTCAATGCACAACCCTTGGTATATGGGGCTGGCGCCCTTCCCACTTAGCCACAGGTGCTGCCTTTTATTTATTTATTTTTTTTTTTTTGATACAGAATCTCATTCTTTTGCCCTCGGTATAGTGCTGTGGCATCACAGCTCAGAGCAACCTCCAGCTCTTGGGCTTAGGCGATTCTCTTGCTTCAGCCTCCCAAGTAGCTGGAACTACAGGTGCCTGCCAGAATGCTGGGCTATTTTTTTTTTTTTTTTTTTTTTGGCAGTTTGGCCAGGGCCGGGTTTGAACCCACCACCCTTGGCATATGGGGCCGGCACCCCACTCACTGAGCCACAGTCCCCATCCCCAAACCTGCAAAATTTTAAGCAAACCCAATGTTGACTGTTCACTTGTGAAAAGGCAGAGTTACAATTCAAGAGTTGGTGGACGAGAAAGCAGTTTATTCAAGAGCAACATAAGGAGATGGCTGACTTATGTTGGAAAGACCACCTGATGTTCCTCAGCTGACCAGAAGGTGGTGAAAGGGGAAAAGAGGTGGGAAACTACGGGTAGGAGCTTTCTCTGTGTAGGTCTCCATGTCTCATTGAAAAGGTTTTTAGCCATCTGGCAGTCTGGCTGACATCATGTAGATCAAAACAGAAATGGGGGTTAACTGCTCACTATTTTTCTTCACAAGGAGTTCTGAAATCTTGGTTCTATAGTTAATGGCTCAAAATCATTCCTGAAATTCTTGTTTTTAAATTATTTTTTGGGGACAGAATCTCACTTTGTTATCCTCCATAGGTTGCCATGGCATCATAGCTTATAGCAACCTCAAGCTCCTGGGCTCAAACCATCCGCTTGCCTCAAGCTTTGAATGAACTGGGGACTCCAGGTGTGAGCCATGGGGCCAGACTTCTTGAAATTCTTGAACCAGGACATAATTAAGTACTGTTAATAAAATGTGATTATTTTATTTGCTTGAAGATAGAGTAACTCCTGCTATTGCAGAATCACGTACTCAGAATGGGCATAATGTGAAATAACTTGTATGCATATTAAAGTTATAAAAGTATGCATATTAAAGCCTGAGAGGTGATGCTTAGCTAAACGTTTCTCATCCCAGGCTTCCAGTTAAGATTCCATGGCCAGTTTGAAGAAGTAGCGTATCTGTCATTTTGCCTGCCCACTCATTCTATTAGTCTGGGTTGTGTTATCAGTGTGGTTTTAATTAAGTGTACCCATGTGGTGCTAAGGTTAGGCCAGTATCAAGCACGAGGGTTTCCATATATATTTAAGACAGCTGAGTTTATTTATTTATTTATTTATTTATTTTTTCAGAAAGAGGTTACAAGGCCCATATTCCCATTTCCATAGCAGAAATTGCTGGCAACGGAGGGCACTGGAGGCCAAGAAATAAGAAATGCACACTTTGATCTTTATGTGGAATCTCCTTCTTCCTGACTTTCTCTGTGATAAAGTACAAGAAAAGGTGAATTTTTTTCTGTACTTAGTGGTCTCTCTGGCTGTGGATGTGGTGGTAGCAGATGAAGGAGTTGTGCTGATGCCTTTGTTGCAGAAAGATGAGGCCCAACAGAGAGAAAGAACATCCAAATACCATGTTTATAAGAGGAAGGGCTTTATTCGCCAGCCGGGAGCTTATGGCATAGAAGAATTCCAAATGGCTGCACTCCCTGACTTGTCTTGGTCTTTCCCTTTTTATTGACAGTCAAAAAGTTCCACCCTACAGGTACCCTTCTCATTGGCCAGTTTGAATCAAGCAGGAGATGCTATTTCCACCCCTACAGAACTACAGGATTTCACAGAACTTGGAAATTTCAAAGTTCCAGGAAGTTAAATTTACAAATTCCCAAGAGCTGAGTCCCCATGGAGAGGACCCTGCAGGTGCATCCTTGTGGTCTCCTTGAGAAGACCTGTTCTTCTAGATCTCAACCTTCTTGGGCATCTTCTCTCACCTTTAAAACCATATTATCAAGATCCAGGTGGAATGTATCCAGTGAGATGTATCCCATCTCACGTGAGAAGGAAATGAAGGGAAGGAGGAGGAAGAAATGATTGCTTCTCAGGTAAATGTGTCCAAGGTCCAGGGATGTGCCCACTTTTCTCCTGCAATATCATGTTCTTAGAATTTGCAAACCTTTACTTCTCTGCTTGTAATGTTCCTGCCTAATGAGTTTGTTTCAAATACTCTTTTGACTATTTCTTATTGCCAAGAGCAATAAGAGTATGTGACTCTGCAACAGAAGCAGTTATTCTATCTTCAATTGCCAAGAGCTCTGAGAAATCCTTCTCCTTTCTACCTATACAGCAGTCTTCTCTCCATTCTCTCCATCAAGGCCTCCCAGGTTCCATTCTCTCCATCAAGGCCTCCCAGGTGCCCTGCAAAATTCCCAGTGTAAATTCATGTTCTGCAAAAAGAAAAATGTGTTCTGCAATACTGCAGATGTTCTTTTTGTGCCTTTTGAAAATGGAAAAACGTGGATACCCAAGGTTCCTATTGTGGATGAGGTTGGATCCTTGGATATTAGCAAAGAAGGAGAATGTTTTGTTTAGCTTCCATCTGGAAGCTCCATCAGTTCTACATAGATTGAGATGAAGCACATGCACATTTACAGAAGACGGCATTAACTGCCTAAAGTAACTCAATGTTCTGAAAAACAGAATCATTCAAAAAATGCTTTCTAGAATGCTTAGAAAGACATGTTTAAAGACACGATTAGAGATTAGAAAACATTCCAGATATCTGTAACTCAAACTTTGCCAAAAGTGTTTTTTTTTTTTGTTTTGTTAACTAACTTTTATCAGACTATGATGTACTTTTCCTGACCAGTACTATCACAGCAGTGATGTGTTTGCATTTGTGAATCAGCACCTGATACTTATTTGTTGTTACAGTTGAGGTAACTTTATTCACTCATTTATGGTGCTCTTTGACACATATTCCATTGTAGAGTTCAGTATATCTTCTATATTATTAATAAGTACTTTGGGGAGATTTATCAACTATTGTACACAAAGCAAAACATTTATGGAGAAAGTGCCTCTTTCTTCTTAGATTCTCTTTCATATATGCCTTGCTTTGAAAAGTAAAGGTAAAAAAAAAAAAAAGAAAAAGAAAAAGAAAAGTAAAGGTTTTCATCTTTGTTTACTGGTACAGAAATCAACTGGGGAAATCCAGAAATGCAGTTCATTGTATGTTTCACATAATATTATCCTGGAATAAATGCATTAGCATTTTTGTTGAGCTTGTTGAAAATTTTAAAATTGAATCTTCACCACATACCTTGAGAACAAAAATTTGCATTTTATCAAGATCTCCCATTCTTTCTTGTACATGTTAAAATTTTAGAGGTTCCATTTAACTCATCATGACATTTTCATGTAAAAAACATACACAACTTATACTGTATGTTGTAAACCAGACATACATCCCTGTATATTTCTCTTCGGTTGACTCTTGTCAACCAAAAATGTCTAGTGTCTACATTGGTTTTGTGGATGTTGTGCCCTCCCCTTTCTTCAATTAGAGAACACATGAGGAAATTTATCTCTTTGATTTCTTCTATACTTCCCTTATTACATAATTCCAGTCACTCATATAATTCAGCAACAGTTCTCTTCGCTCATTCAATTAAAAGTGAAGTTTAAACTCCACTTGACTTCTTGGTAAATATGTTTGTTTTCCAGGGAATGTTGACATTCAAGGACGTGTCTATAGAGTTCTCTATGGATGAGTGGGCCTGCCTGGACCTTGCTCAGCAGACTTTGTATTGGGATGTCATGTTGGAGAACTACGGACACCTGGTCTTCCTAGGTGAGGATAACTGAAATACACAGTTCCTGGTCTACACTATGCAATTCATATTCTCTCCTTGTAAAAGGCTTTTATACAGTTTCTTAGATTGCATGTGTATCAGGTTCTTGTTTCTAAGGAAAACTTAAGGATATCTTGGTATAGAAGAGAAAATCCTGGAGATGTCTTGGCATTAATCTTAGTCTTTTTTGAGATGATTTATATCCTTCACTAGATTAATGGTAATTTCAGAAATTTAAAGGCATAGATATTTACTCATACCTTTAAGTCTAACTTCTAGCACCAAATTATTTTAATAGTACTGGGTAGTGGAATTAAGAATCATGCAACTTTGGGCAGTGCCTGTGGCTCAGTGAGTAGGGTGCCAGCCCCATATACCAAGAGTGGTGGGTTCAAACCCAGCCCTGGCCAAACTGGAACAAAAAAAATAGCTGGGCATTGTGGCAGGTGCCTGTAGTCCCAGCTATTCAGGAGGCTGAGGCAACAGAATTGCCTGAGCCCAGGAGTTGGAGGTTGCTGTGAGTTGTGACGCCACGGTGCTCTACCAAAGGTGATAAAGTGAGACTCTGTCTCTTAAAAAAAAAAAAAAAAAAAAAAATCATCCAACTTTAAATACTTTTTAAATATTATCAAATTTCTGTAAGGAATCCTTATTAAAGGATAATTATTTCAGGATCTTCTAATGTTCTTTTCTCTACTTTCACAAGTTAATAGATTGCCAATTGGAGAATCCAAATAAGAGTCATGTTTCTTTTTTCTAATGAAACAGGGCTTGCTGTCTCTAAGCCAGAGGTCATCACCTGTCTGAAGCAAAGCAAAGAACCCTGGATGGTGAAGACTCACCAGACAGTGGGCAAGCACCCAGGTAGGTTGGAGTGAATGAAGCAGATAACCCTGGTCAGAGGTCCAAAGTTGAAGGAGGAAACCACACAATGCAATGTGATTAGGGAAGCTCAGCTTAATTGTAAATGATTTCTGAGAAGCCTGGGTTTCTTTCTCTTGTTCTTACATAAGGTCATCTCTGCTCTTGTTTTTGTTATTTTTTAATTTTTATTTCCTTATTGACACAGAGTCCTGCTCTCTTGCCTCACACTAGAGTGCCGTGGCATCAGCCTTGCACAGAACAACCTCAAGCTACTGGGTTCAAGTGATTTTTCTGTCTCAGCTTTCAAGTAGCCTGGACTACATGTTTCTCCACAATGCCTGTCTAATATTTTTTCTTTTCTTTTCTTTTCTTTTTTTTTTTAAAGTAGAGAAGAGGTCTCATACTTACTCAGGCTGGTCTTGAACTTCTGAGCTGAAGCAATCTCATCTTGGCTTCCGATAATGCTAGGGTTTTTTTTTTTTTATTTGCAGTTTTTGGTCAGGGCCAGGTTTGAACCTGCCACCTCCCGTATATGGGGCTGGCGCCCTACTTCTTAGAGCCATAAGCGCCGCCCCAGTGCTAGGTTTACAGTTGTGAGCCAGTAGGCCTGTTTTAGGTTTTAATTTCCAGAAGGACTTACTTTTCAGTGATATTCCTTCTAGGTTACAGTGAGAATAAAAAAAACTTTCTATGGCTTACAAGTGACTGCTGGAGGTGACTGCTCTTCCATTCCTTTTAAGGACATAAAATATTTGTATATTTTTTAGTATATCTTGGAATTATTCTTTTCTTTTTGAGACAGTCTCACTATGTTGCCCTCAGTAGAGTGCCCTTGTGTCATAGCTCACAGCAACCTCCAACTCCTGGGCTCAAGTCATCCTCTTGCCTCAGCCTCCGGACTAACTGGAACTATAGGTTCCCACCACAATCCCCTGCTAGTTTTGTTTTTTTTCTTTTGAGACAGAGACTCAAACTGCCACCCTGGGTACAGTGCCATGGTGTCACAGCTCACAGCAACCTCAAACTCCTGGGCTTAAGTGATTCTCCTGCCTCTGCCTCCCAAGTACCTGGGACCACAGGTGCCTACCACAATACTAAGCTATTTTTTGGTTGCACCCATCATTGTTGTTTGGTGGCCCCGCCTGGCTTCGAACATGCCAAGTCAGGTGTATGTGGCTGATGCCTTAGCTGCTTGAGCCACAGGCGCCGAGCCCCCTGCTAGGTTTTTATAGAGATGGCATCTCGCTCTTGCTTAGGCTTGATTCAAACTCCTGAGCTCAGGCAATCCACCCTCCTTAGCTTCCTAGAGTGCTGGGATTACAGATCTGAGCCACCATGCCTGGCCCTTGAAAAAGAAATGTTTTTTTAAGATGGTAAAATTTACAAATATTTTAATTACATACACCATATTTTTTAAAAAACAAAACATATACATATTAAAAAGAACAGTTTCAAATTTCTTTCAAATTTGCTTTTAGGTGTAGGTGAAAAAAAGCAGATAAACTATTGATTTCTTATTGTCCAACTCCCATGAAATATTCGAACTAATATTCCATTAAGAAGATAAGCAATGAGGCACACGTGAAAAAAATTTTTTTGGCTAGGCGGCTGTGGCTTAAGCGGCTAAGGCGCCAGCCACCTACACCTGAGCTGGTGGGCTTCAATCTTGCCCCGGCCCACCAAACAATGACGGCTGCAACCAAAAAATAGCTGGGCATTGTGGCAGGTGCCTGTAGTCTCAGCTACTTAAGAGGTGGAGGCAGGAGAATCGCTTCAGCCCAGAAGTTGGAGGTTGCTATGAGCTGTGATGCCACGGCACTCTACCCAGAGTGACAAGCTTGAGGCTCTGTCTCAAAAAAAAGAAAAAAAAGAAAAAAAATTTGTTGTAATATTCTTTAGTCTGGGTGTGGTGACTCACATCTGTAATCCTAGCTCTCTGGCACCCAAGGCAGATGACTGCTTGAGCTCAGGAGTGTGAGACCAGCCTAAACAAGAGATCCCATCTCTATGAAAAATAGAAAAATTAGCGAGGCATTGTAGTGGTTGCCTGTTGTTCCACCTACTATGGGCTTGTGAAGCTTGACAATTGCTTGAACTCAGGAGTTTGAGGTCACTAGGAGTTAAACTGATCCTATGACACTTTAGCCTTGGCAACAGAACAAGTTTGGGTATGAAAAAAAGGTAGTTTTTCTTTAGCATCATATTCAAAATATGTGAGTGAAGTGATAATAGTAGTATTTGGTTCAGAAATGCCAGAAACACCACAAATAGTTGTTGTAGGTTTTCTGCTTTATTTATTTATTTATTTATTTATTTATTTATTTATTTATTTATTTATTTTGGAGCCAGAGCCTCAAGCTGTTGCCCTGGGTAGAGTGCTGTAGCATCACAGCTCACAGCAACCTCCAACTCCTAGGCTCAAGTGATTCTCCTGCCTCTGCCTTCCAAGTAGCTGGGACTACAGGCGCCTGCCACAATGCCTGCCTATTTTTTGGTTTCAGCCATCATTGTTGTTTGGCAGACCCAGGCTGGATTCCAACCCGCCAGCTCAGGTATATGTGGCTGGTGCCTTAGCCACTTGAGCCACAGGCACCGAGCCTGCTTTATACTTTTTTATGCTATGAAGGTTTCAAATAAGATTCTACAGAAATTAATACTCAGTAATTTTATGAGAACACTAAGAATCTCCTCAAATGTAAGAAAATGCTTATTTTACATAGTTTGACTTATCATATTTTACAAAGTTTGTATTTTTATTGTATTTATAAATGTAAGACCTTTGATTGCTTCTAATGGGTGAATTAAACCTTTTCTGTTTTTGTAATAATAGCAACATATTAATAGCATGGTAAATATTATCTTTATTTATTTATTTTTTTAGAGACAGAGTCTCACTTTATCACTCATGGTAGAGTGCTATAGTGTCACAGCTCACAGCAACCTCCAGCTCTTGGGCTTAGGCGATTCTCTTGCCTTAGCCTCTCAAGTAGGTGGGACTATAGGTGCCCACCAGAATGCTGGGCTATTTTTTTGTTGAGTTTTTGGCCGGGGCTGGGTTTGTACCTGCCACCTCCCGCATATGGGGCCAGCACCCTACTCCTTTGAGGCACAGGCACCGCCCTTTTTGTTGCAGTTTGGCTGGGTCAGGTTTGAACCTGCCACCCTCAGCATATGGGACCAGCGCCCTACTCACTGAGCCATAGGTACTGGCCTTTCTTTACTATTTTTAACGCCTGTAATCCCAGCACTCTGGGAGGCTAAAGTGGGAGGATTGCTTGAGCTCAGGAGTTAGAGGCTTGTCTGAGCGAGAGACTCTAACTCGTGAAAAAAATGGAAAAACCCAGCCAGCCACCTGTAATCCCAGTGGGTTTGGAGGCTGAGGCAGCGGGATGCCCACAGCCAAAGTCTGAGGTTGTAGTGAGCTATGATGCCATTGCACACTGCTCAGGGCAAAGGGTAGAACTCTGTCTCAACAACAACAAAAAGATTATCTTTACTATTTTTAAATGTTTACTTATTTACATTTTCTGATAAGTACCTCATTTCAAAAATATTCAGTATATTTGTTCTCATTAAATAAAATGTATTATTTCATTTACCATAATATTAAGATTTATCTTTATTACAGATGATAGAAGATTTCCTGATTTTTAGAAGCTTAGTAATACTCTATCATTTTTATATCCTAAATTATATTTCTCCATTTATTTATTGAGCCAGATGTAGATTTCTTTTACCTAATGAATTATGTGAATAATGGCTGCAATAAATATGTGTGCAAATAGCTCTTTATTTGACCAGGTATGTGGGGGTTGTGTATCTGTCCTATATTTTATTTATTATGTATTTTATATATATGCAGAATAATAAAAATAAATTATAGGTTTCTAACAAATATGCCCTTGTATTATTATTTAATATTCTTTACCTTTTGAAGCAATTTTGACTTAAAATATATTATATGAAATAAGACAGGTTTTGCCTCAAAATATATTGTGCCCTGGCTGCATGCAGGGGCATATATCTATAACACGAGGTATCTGAGATGAGAGAATCTCTTTTTTGTTGTTGTTGTATGAAAGGTTTTTATTGGAGAGGGAGGGATGCTGCAGAGCAGCACCAAGGAGGAGAGAACAGGAGAGAGAGAAAAGGGAGAAAAGAGAGAGAGAGGAAATGAGGGAGGAGAGAGAGAGGAGAGACTGAGAGAGACAGAGAGAGGAGGAGAGAGGAGGGGAGAGAGAGCAATGAGAGGATATCTTGACTGAAGAGTTGGAGACCAGCCCAAGCAAGAGCAACACCAAGTCTCTACTAAAAATGGAAGATAAAATTGCCAGAATCATTGTAGACACCTGTAGTCCCAGCTACTCAGAGGCTGATTCAGGAGCATCGCCTGAACTCAGGAGTTTCAGGTTTCTGTGAGCTAGGCTGTTGCCATGTCACTCTAGCCTGGGCAAAAGTGTGAGACTTTGTTTGAACATGTGTGTGTATATACACATAGAGACACACACACACATACATACATATACATGTCTCCTTATTATAATCTCCCTTGTTCTCATAAGATTAATACTTGAATTAAATATATTTCTGTTCTATACTTTTTTTATTCCATTTGTTGTCATTACATGTAAGATGAGTATCATTTAGATATTATATAGTTCTATCTTGACTTTTTATTTATTTATTTATTTTTGAGGCAGAGCCTCAAGCTGTTGCCCTGGGTAGAGTGCTGTAGCATCACAGCTCACAGCAACCTCCAACTCCTGGGCTCAAGCAATTCTCCTGCCTCCACCTCCCAAGTAGCTGGGACTACAGGCACCCGCCACAACACCCAGCTATTTTTGGGTTGCAGACATCATTCTTGTTTGGCAGGCTTGGGCTGGATTTGAACCCGCCAGCTCAGGTGTATATGGCTGGCACCCTAGCCACTCAAGCCACAGGCACCAAGCCAACTTTTTATTTTTTAAATCCCTATCTTTATTTAATGTCTGTCCTTTGATTGTGAAGTTTAGTCCGTGAATATATACATAATTTTTTTTTTTTTTTGCAGTTTTTGACCAGGGCTGGGTTTGAATCCACCACCTCCAGCATATGGGGCCTGTGTCCTACTCTTTTGAGCCACAGGCGCTGCCCCATAATTTTTTTTTTTTTTTTTTGAGACAGAGTCTCAACCTGTCGCCCTGGGTAGAGTGCTGAGGTATCATAGCTCACAGCAAGCTTCAATTCTTGGGCTCAAGCAGTCTTCTTGCCTCAGTTTTTCTATTTTTTGTAGAGGAGGGTCTCAATCTTGCTCAGGCTGGACTCAAACTTGGGAGCTAAAGCAGTCGACCCACCCTAGCTGCTGAGCTATAGGAACTGAGCCAGGCTCTTATGATTATGATTATTTACAACTTATTTCCCTTTTTATTTTGTGTATGTGTGTGTATGTGTGTGTGTGTGTGCATGTGCACATGCACATGCACACACACTCACAAATTTATTTATGTATTTATTTGAGACTGAGTTTCTTTCACTCTGGGTAGAGTGCTATATTGTCATAGCTCATAGCATTCTCAACCTTCTGGGGTCGAGAAATCTTCATGTCTGATACTCATGAATTGCTGAGACTACAGCCATGTGCAACCATGACCAACTAAATTTTCTATTTGTGGTAGAAAGGGGTCTCACTTTTGTTCAGGTTGATCTCAAACACCTGTGGTCAAGTAACCCATTCACTGCAGTTTTTCAGAGTTCTAGGATTACAAACATGAGGCAATGTGCACAACCTCTATGTTATCTCTACAAGTTCTGCTCACATACTGAGCTGCAAATTCCTACCTGGTTTTTAGAATTCCCCCAAATGCAGTGTATACAAGCAACTTTTATTTATCTTTAACATAATTAGTGCCTATGTTCAGTATTATGTCATCCGTCTAAGGTTCCTTTTTTTTTTTTTTTGTAGAGACAGAATCTTACTTTATTGCCTTCCATAGAGTGCCATGGAGTCACACAGCTCACAGCAACCTCCAACTGCTGGGCTTAGGCGATTCTCTTGTCTCAGCCTCCTGAGTAGCTGGGACTACAGGTGCCCGCCACAATGCCCAGCTATTTTTTTGTTGCAGTTTGGCTGGGGCTGGGTTTGAACCCACCACCTTTGGCATATGGGGCTGGCGCCCTACCTGCTAAGCCACAGGCGCCGCCCCCACCTAAGGTTCTTGACATGATTTTGCAAATACAATGTGTTATACATATTTACTCAATTGTGATAAAAAAGTCAGTGACTAAAATTGTTATTGTTTAAATTTTTTCAGATATATCTAATCATTCTACCCAAGACCATTTCCAAGAGCTGGGCACAAATATATCATACCCAGAGATAACACTGAGAAGATATCAAAGCTGTGGCCTGGAGAATTTAAACTTAAAAGACTGGGAAAGTGTTTATGAATGTACTCAGCAGAAAGTATGTTACAGTGGATATGACCAATGTTTAACAGCTAGGCATGGCAAAGTCTTCCAATGTAGTAAATGTTCGAGGGTCTTCAGACATTTGTCAAATCTAAATAGACATAAGATGATATATACCATAGAGAAAACTTTTAAGTACAAAAAGTATGGGAAAGCCTCTAACCACTGCTCACACATTACTAAACATAAGATAATGCATATTGGAGAAAAACAGCACAAATGTAAAGAAGGTAGCAAAGTCTTTAAATTTTGCTCAAGCCTATCTAACCATAAGAAACTCCACCCTGGGGAGAAACTCTATAAGTTTAAAAATTATGGGAAATGTCTTAGCCACAGATCAAAATATTATAACCATAAGAACATTAATACTGGAAGAAAAACCTACAACTATAAAAAATGTGATGAACTTACCAATCAGTACTCACATCTTTCTGGACATGAAAGAATTTATTTTGGGGAGAAACCCTACAAATGTCAAGAATGTGGCAAAACCTTTAACAATAGTGTAACCCTTACTAAACATCAAATAATTCATTCTGGGGAGAAACCCTACAAATGTCAAGAATGTGGCAAAGCCTTTAACCGGCACTCAAACCTTTCTGTACATCAAAGAATTCACTCAGGAGAAAAATCCTACAAATGTGAAGAATGTGGCAAAGCCTTCAAGCAGTACCCAAGTCTTTCTAGACATAAAAGAATTCATTCTGGGGAGAAACCATACAAATGTGAAGAATGTGGCAAAGCCTTTAACCTGTACTCACACCTTTTTGTGCATAAAAGAGTTCATTCTGGAGAGAAACCCTACAAATGTGAAGAATGTGGCAAAGCCTTTAACCAGTACCCAACCCTTTCTAGACATAAAAGAATTCATTCTGGAGAAAAACCCTACAAATGTGAAGAATGTGGCAAAGCCTTTATCCTATACTCAAACCTTTCTAGACATAAAAGAATTCATTCTGGAGAGAAACCCTACAAATGTCAAGAATGTGGCAAAGCCTTTAAGTGGTACTCAAACCTTTCTGTACATAAAGGAATTCATTCTGGAGAGAAACCCTACAAATGTGAGGAGTGTGGCAAAGCCTTTAAGAATAGTTCAACCCTTACTAAACATCAAAGAATTCATTCTGGAATGAAACCCTACAAATGTGAAGAATGTGGCAAAGCCTTTACTCTGAGTTCATCCCTTTTTGCACATCAAAGAATTCATTCTGGGGAGAAACCCTACAAATGTGAAGAATGTGGAAAAGCCTTTAACTGGTACTCAACACTTTCTGTACATAAAAGAATTCATTCTGGAGAGAAACCGTACAAATGTCAAGAATGTGGCAAAGCTTTTAATGATATTTCAACCCTTACTAAACATCAAAGAATTCATTCTGGGGAGAAACCCTACAAATGTCAAGAATGTGGCAAAGCCTTTAACCGGCACTCAAATCTTTCTGTACATCAAAAAATTCACTCTGGAGAGAAACCTTACAGCTGTTATGAATGTGGCAAAACCTTTAAGCAGTACTCAAGTCTTTCTGTACATCAAAGAATTCATTCTGGAGAGAAACCCTACAAATGTGAAGAATGTGGCAAAGCCTTTAAGCAGTATTCACACCTTTCTGTACATCAAAGAATTCATTCTGGAGCAAAGCCCTACAAATGTCAAGAATGTGGCAAAGCCTTTAGCCAGTACTCACACCTTTCTGTGCACCAAAGAATTCATTCTGGAGAGAAACCCTACAAAGTCAAGAATGTGGCAAAAACTTTAATTAGTGTGTAACCTTTCTAAAATACAAGAATTCATTCAAGAGAGAAACCTTATAAATATGAACACTGTGGCAAACCCTTTAATTCACATTCAATCCTCACTGTACATAAAATAAATCATACAGGACAGAAACCCTAGAAATATGAAGAATGTGGAAGTATCCTTACCTGGTATTCATAGCTTGCTAAGCATAAAAGAATTCACACTGGAGAGAAATTCTACAAATGTGAACAGTGTGGTAGTGCCTTTTACTGGAGCTCAAACCTTACAACACATAAGAAAATTTAGATTGGAGAGAAATTTTACAAATGTGAATAATGTGGCAAAAATTTTCACTGGTCTTCAGTCCTTAGTAAAACATAAGAGAAATTATAGCAGAGAAAAATTGTGACATTATGAAGATATGGCAAACCCTTATGCCAGTAGTGACAGTTTTTTTACACAATAGAATTCTTTTTTTGTTTTTTGAGACAGAGGCTCACTACATCACCCTCGGTAGAGTACTTTGCCATCACAGCTCACAGCAACCTTCAACTCCTGGGCTTAGGCAACACTCCTGCCTCAGCCTCCCAAGTAGCTGGGACCACAGGCACTGGCCACAATGCCTGGCTATTTTTTATTGCAGTTTGGCCAGGGCCGGGTTCACCTTTGGTATATGGGGCTGGCACCCTACCCACTGAGCCACAGGCACCACCCCACAATATAATTCTTATTGAATAAAAGCTGTAAAAATGTGAAAAACTTGACAAGTGTTCAACTTGTCCTCAAACCATTCTATATATGAAAACTTTATAACAGAGAAAATCCCTACAAATCTGAAGTGTCAAATCCTATAACCTCACACATTTCAGTACCTAACAGAATTCATAGCAAAATTCTATATATGTGAAGAGTGAGAAAATGTTTTTAAATATTCCTCACACTTTTCTAATCATAATTCATATGGAAGAAATACTCTAGAAATGTCAATCATGTCTCAAGGCCTTAAAATTTTGTTTATACTGTTCGGTAGGTTTGAGAAGAGACAGGGGGAAATGATAGATGATACTGGGAAAGTTTTTGTTCATAATAAGAGAAACACATTGACTAGAGGGGCCTTCCATGAAAAAAAAGTTGGCATTTGAAGAAAGGTTCCAAAGCTGACCTGATGTTTTCCCTACAGAAAATGGGCCTTAGAGGTAGAGAGGCCACAATGTGGAGATATGAATAAGCCACAAAAAGTGGTCTTTGAAGCAGGTATACAATTAAGGTGACGGTAGCTGCAAGTGACCTATTTTCAACAGTGTAATAAAATTTACAACAGTTTTATCACACTTTACAAATAAAATGACAACATGTAGACATTGATTATAGGGATAGAAATGGGAGGACTCTCCATTCTGAAAGATTTTCCCCTTTCCAGGAAAAATCGTGAATATTTTACCTCCATACCACTTAACATAGAATTGGAAAATCTCTATAAAGGGGAAAAATCTTACTAAACCCAAGGTCTTCTCTAGATGAAAATGTAGTGTCTTCCTTCTCTAGAGTGTCCTTAAATAAACTGACCTTTTGTTTTTTATTTTATTTATTTATTTATTTTTTGGAGGGACTTGTTCTTTATTTCAAAAAGACACATATCAATATTCAGTATCAAACAGTTGCACTATTGGTTTTCTCTTTCTCTCCATTGGCCCCAAAGAGACCATACCAAAGGAGAGTACATTTTAAGCCAATAAAGCTGCAGGATGTACACCTAACAGGCCTCACTCAGAGAAACCTCACCAAAAAGCGGGGATTGGGCTGGGAAAGAAACTTTAAAAGGTTTTTAGTACACTGCCAGCTCAAAGTAGAGCGCTCTCACAGCCAGTTGGGGGACCAGGGTGCCCCAAACCAAATGAAGCAAGGTTTCAAATAATATAAAATTTTCAGAATCTTGTACATAGGCTATTCAAGATTTCTCCAGCACAGACTGTTGCAAAGTACAAGGAGATGGCACTTTTAGACGTAGCAGATTCGGACCCAGAAAGGGTAATGAGATGAGTTTCATATCACTAAATGAGTGGCAAAAACAATTTTCTTTAAGAAGGCAGGAGAGCAATTATGTGGTCCACTCAACATAAGGAGCACATGATCCATTCTCTAAGTTCTTGGCAAGGGGGTAGAGACAGGATAAAAATCTGGTCTCAGAGGTCTTACCATCTTAATTTGGTCACTTCTAAGGAAAAAAATAAAAGTTGTCCAAAGATATCTTAAAGCTGAAAACCTCAACAGCATGTTTTTGTTGTTTGGCTAACTCCTGGGATCACCTTTCTGGTTTGGCTGGTACTTGCAGGAGTGTGGTTGTTCATAGAGGAGTCTCTCCCTGGGCTCTGTTGGGCCTCAGTAAGACAGGCCCATACCTTTCCCCCCTCTTCTAAGAAGAGGGCAATATGAATTAAACTGAAAAGTCATCTTCCAAAAGTGAGAAAGGGATTAGATTGCTGCTTCAAGAGCTGGGGAAGTATCTGGAATGTTTTACAAATGGTTGCCAGAACAACAAAAAGGGTAGTTACAAAATGTGTACATCACAACATGCTTTTAAAGACATTTAGCATTGTGCTGACATTCCCTTAAATGCTGTTCCCAAAGATGCTAAGCCTCCAGCCCAGCTGGAATTTCTGGGAAGAGACAGAGATAGTTTGGCAAAAAAGACATGGCCAAAGACGGGTGGGTAGGGGATGGAGGGGGCGGAGAAAGGAGAATGCAGCCTTCCAGTTAAAGGTCAGCCCTCAGTTTAGAGGTCAGCTTCAGGCAGGCTGGCCTCAGGTGGAGTCAGGGTCAGAGGGAGAATCAGCAGCAGCAGCGGGGACTGGGGTGCTCTAGTCATTCAGGTCAAGCAGAGTCTGGTCCAGCATCCTTTGTGTATACAGAGATGCTCCTCTTTGATACATTTCAGTTTATCTTCCAAATCATCAATTGTCTTTTCCAGCTTGCTACCGATCTCTTAGCAAACTCAGCACGAGTCTCTACCTCCTTGAGTTTATCAGTAAAAATCTTTATCTCTTCCTCATATTTGTCTTCTTTTTGAGAGTACTTGTCTTCAGCAGCGCTCAGACACTTGAGGTTCTGGTCCATCCGTCTGATCTGCTCATCCATCTCTCGGCTCTGGGACTCCACCAGCTTGGCTTATTCCTCTGTGCATTCTAAGTCTCCTTCAATAATCGCCAACTTAAGGGCCACCTCTTGATATTTCCTATCTGCCTCTTCTGCAATGTTTCGCTTCTTTGAGCTGGATTTCCTGCAGTTCCATCTTTTCTTCATCTTT
This sequence comes from Loris lydekkerianus, assembly GCA_963574355.1. Classification (NCBI taxonomy): domain Eukaryota; kingdom Metazoa; phylum Chordata; class Mammalia; order Primates; family Lorisidae; genus Loris; species Loris lydekkerianus. The sequence continues at coordinate 19,344 of CAUYPK010156202.1, forward strand.
TAAGGCCCGGTTTTCAATAACCTTCATCCCTCTCTCACTCTCATCAGCAGCTTTTTCTGCTTCCTCCAACTTTTGCAGGGCAGTGGCTAGGTGCTCTTGGGCACAATGCAGCTCCTCTTCAACCAGCTGAATCCTGCAGTTCCAGGAGGCCACCTCAGCCTCCGCCTGCTTCTGGGCCCACCTTTCTCCCTCCACTTCCCACAGGAGACGCTCGGCTCTCTCCTCTGCATCATTGGCCTACTGCTGCAGAACTTGGATCTTGCAGGAAGGCTGAGGACAAATGGCCATAAGAAACCAACACCCAGGTAAACTTTTCTGTCTGGGAAGAGGGTATCCCTAGGAAAGTTCCCAGGACCACCTCATTTGGGGTCTACTTTAAATCAGAAGCTCAAACACCATAAAAAGCCTATACCCTTTTAAACATGAAGCATTAATAGACATAGTTCCTTTGATGGACAACTTTATGAGGTATGGGCCCATAAGGCCCTACCAATCTTCATATAACACCCCTATACTTTTCTTTGAAAAGCCTGGAACAGATGAATACTTACTGTCCAAGACCTAAGGGTAGTAAATGAAGTAGTATTGGATTCTCATCTGATAGTACCTAACACTTATATTCTTTTGAAATTGTATCTTTAATATACAATTACTTTGTGTTGTACTTGTTGTCTCTCTACCTGCATCCCCGGGGATACACACTCTATTTTCAGTCCATTTTGTACTTGATAATAGGAAACTTGCACAAATATGAGTTTGGTGGAAGAGAGAACTAATCCTTGGCTTTCTCTGTCCTCTGATTCCCCTTTGCAGATGTTAGGTTTATCAAGTGAGCTGGAGCAGTGGTGGTTTCTGACTAGTTTTCACCAAGAATGTTTCTTAGCCTATAAAGATAATCATCTCATGGTTTTTTGTTTTTTTATTTGTGTATTTATTTATTTATTTTTTGCAGTTTTTGGGTGGGGCTGGGTTTGAACCCACCACCTCCAGTATATGGGGCCAGTGCCCTACTCCTTTGAGCCACAGGTGCCCCCCATCATCTCATGTTTTGCAGCAGTGACTTTTCTGTCTTAATTTTTTTCCTTGGCTTTCACAAATTTGTGCCGTGAAAATAAGAAATGCTACAAATACAGATGAAAGTCAATCTGTTACCCAAATACCAAATGATAAAAACCCTTACTTTTTAATCTTTTTCTCATTATAAAGAAATTCATTGGAGATCTGCCCCCATGCACTTCCAGTGGCAGCACTGTTCAAACAACTCCACAAAATTTCTTAATCTTGGTGTATCAGTGCCTCACAGTTGTGTTTTCATTGACATGTGTTGGTATCTTGTTGGGTGATGTTTATTTTTGTTCTTGGATGGTGTTTGTGGGTTTTCTTTTTTTCTTTTGAGACAGAGCCTCAAGCTGTCACCCTGGCTAGAGTGCCATGGCATCACAGCTCACAACAACCTCCAACCTCCAATTCTCTTGCCTAAGCCTCCCAAGTAGCTGAGACCACAGGTGACCACCACAACGCCTGGCTATTTTTTTGGTTATAGTTGTCATTGTTGTTTTGGCAGGCTCAGGTTGGATTTGAACCTGCCAGCTGGTGTATGTGGCTGGTGCCTTAGCCGCTTGAGCTATAGGCACCAAGCCAAGAATTAGAGCAATCTTATCTGAAAATCTTGGCTACCAACTCATGGGTCTAACATCACGACAATGTACCGGTTTATATGACATTGTCCGTGAGGGAGTAGTTAGCCAGCGAACAAATAACTGTATTGGAAAACCTTCTTTACTCCCCTGATCTGGCCCCCAATGACATTTTTGTTGTCTGAAGACAAAGGAAATATTGAAAAAAGAATAGACACTTTAGTGATATTGAGAATATCAAGTGTTATACAACAACAGCTTTGATGGAATTCAAAGAAATAAAAGAATTCCAAAATCACTTTGAAGGGTAGATTAGGCACTGGCATCAGAATATAGCAGGGGTGGCAAACAAGTTAGACACAAAGAGCCAAAATTTTAAAATGTGAGAGTCAGAGAGCCACACCACGCAGTGACCTGCCAAAACAGACAAACACTCACACAAAAGCATATAATTTTAATAATGATATATTAAACACATAATATAACATGCTCAGTCAGGTGTTTTTTGTTACCTTGTTGGAGTGATGGGATGATAATCTCAGTGGGATTTCTGGCATCTTTTGTTTTCAGTAATCTTCTGCAAATCAGGTTCGTACTCAGTTGTAGCCACTCGGAGCAGTTCCTTTACATGAGTGTCAGTCAGAATGGACCGGTGCTTTGATTTCATGTGTTTCCCCCCTGGGGGCGGGACTACGCCCTCAGAGATCTCTCCTCAGAGGTCCCTCCTCAGAAGCAGCATAACAAAATCCAAACTTGGCAAAGAGCCACAGTATACAAAATAATGATAAGAGGCAAAGAGCCGCATTCATTTTGGCCGGGAGCCGCATGCGGCTCGAGA
>CAUYPK010156203.1:0-12162 GCA_963574355.1 Loris lydekkerianus
GGTCTTGTGTTGTTTCTGCCCCATTGATCCTTGGGGGAGTTGATCTACTCTGATTATTCATATTGCCAGAGTTTTTCTGTTGATTTTGCCTCATGATTGTTTTTCACCATTGCCTCTGGCCATCCTCAGAGTTGGGGAGGTATCTCTCCAAAATTAGACCCCAGCAGGATCACTCTATTGTTGCTGGATCTTTGTAGGGAGTGACCCTGTGTACTTCCTCTGGGGCTGTTCTAGCTAGGGAGTTCTGGTTGTGGAAGCAGCTCCGGTGTGGAACACACCCGGATCCCACAACAAGGCTGGGGGTGGTGCGCATGGTTCTGGGAGTGCCTGGCACCCAGTGACTTTGGCACAGAGAGCCCAAGGCTTCAGCAGTCTCTGGCCAGGAGAAGGGCTCTGTGCAGAGGCAGGGAGGGCTCCAGAGAGCACGCAGCTACCAGAGTCCCTTGCCAGATGAATGGGCTAGTGTGGAGGCTGGGAGGACACAGGAGGGAGGATGCAGGGTTGTGTGGCTCCCACAGTTCCTAGTCAGGGAATATGGAGGCCCGGTGGGTGCGGGTCACCAGTTGGTGTCGCTGCACAGCTCTTATTGAGGTCTGGGCGGTGCCAAACCCAGGAGTTTGAGGTTGCTATGAACTGTGATGTCACAGCACTCTACCCAGGGCAATAGCCCAAGGCTCCAGTGTGTCAAAACAGTCTCACTTTGCCCCTAAGGATTAAGGCTGTAAGGCAGCTCACTCCCCGTCTTTAGGCTGCTCAGTCACTAGTTTACTTTTTCCCGGCCAATCCTTCCTCTGGGACTCTGAGGGCAGAGCTTGCTGGAGCAGTTCTTTCACTATGGCTTACTTTGCCCAGCTCAGTGGCTCTTTCTGGGGCCCCAGACAATGCCCAACCCTCTCCAAACTCCTGCTCAAACTTTCCCCAAGGCAGCTCAACTGGGTGCCAAGTCCAAGAACACCAAAACAGTTCAAAGGTAAGGCCTTTCCGGTTTGCAATCTCACTGCTGCTTGTACTCATGGTTGCTGGCGTGATTAGGTCAATCAAACACACACAGTCACTTGCCAGCTTTCCACTGTTTTTGTCCTCCTCCTGGGGTCAAGAAGTCTCTTGCTGGCTCCCTGTAAGGATGAGGGATGATCATAGGCAGATCCCACTGGCCAGAGATGCCTGGGGTCTTGTCTCCCCAGACACACCATACCCAGTTACAGGGAAGCTGTTACTCAGCCGCCATCTTTAATCCAATCCAAAATCTGATTTTTTTTAAGTAAAAATTTGCCATATTAAATGAATGACCAAAAGTACCTTTTTTTTTTTTTTTTTTTTTTTTTGAGACTGAGTCTTACCCCATCTCCTTAGGGTGGAGTGCTATGGCGTTGTACCCCACAGCAACTTCAAATTCCTGGGCTCAAACAGTCCTCTTACCTTAGCCTCCAAGTAGCTGGGACTACAGTCACCTGCCACAACACATGGCTAGTTTTTTTTTTTTTTTTTCTTTTCTAGTTTTTCTTTCCAATCTAGGAGTCTCAGGTTGGTTTCAAACTTCTGAGCTGAAGCAATCCACCGGCCTTGTCCTCCCAGAGTGCTAGGATTACAGGTATGAGCCACCCCAGACCCAGCCAACAAGTTACATTTTAAAAAATGAAACATAACGTTTCTGAACAGACCACCCACTGTTTCAGGTTGAGAACTCTATAAATTAATGATAATAAATTAAGGGCAGTTATTCAAAGTGACTTGATCAAAACTTCATTGAACCATGCTTGACTACATTACCATATCTAAGGAAATATGTCTTATTCAAATCCACTGAAGCCTGGAAAAGTGGAGAGAAAGTAGTGATGCACCCAGACAATGTCGGTCCTGGTACTGCCCCTCCTAAGAAGCAACCTATAAGGTCAGATATAGCATAGGCTTCTGGAAGAATGATGGAGAACTTGGACTCTTTAGCCAGAACACATGTGTCTGAAGCCCAGCTCATACATTTAGTAGCTACTCAAAACCTCTGTGCCTTCATGCTCTGTAAAGCAGGGATCTAACTGTGCCTCACAGAGATGCTGTGAGAAAATAATGGCTCGATGCATAGCAGCTATTATTACTATGGAGATGGAGCATTAGATTACTAGAGTCTGGTGCCAGAAACCATTCTTATCATTTAAGTCTTTTTTGTTGACATTATTTTCAGAAAACAATTCCTTATTATTATAGGCCTGTGTAAAATGAAAGAATGTCTTTTGCCTGAGGGTATGAGAGTAGACACTATTGTACTTAAAGACCTTGGTATAAATTAAGAAATTGCCATTCTTTTTTACTTTTATTTTTTAGAATTGAGAGCTAAAATTGTGTGTATTTACAGTATACAACATATTGTTTTAGAGTATAACACATTATGGACTCTGGCCAATTAACACATGCATGACCTCAAAAAGTTATTTCTGTGATGAGAAAACTTCACATCCATGCCCTTAGACTCTTTCAAGAATATAATATATTGTTAACAATAGTCACCATATTTTATAACAGATCTCTTGAATTTATTTCTCCTAACTGAAATTTTATAAACTTTGACCACCATCTTCCAACTCCCCACTCTGCTACCCACTGGACCACTCCTGGCCCTGATAACCACCATTCTGATTTTAATTTCTCTTGGGTCACTTTTTATATATGAGTGAATTCTTATACCATTTTTCTATGTCTGGTTTATTTCACTTAACATAATGTCCTTGAGGTTTAGCCATGTTGTTGAAAATGCCATAATTTCTTTCTTTTCATGGCTGAATAGTTACCTTTGTGTATATATACCACTCCCCTCCCCCCCCATTCACCCATTGATAGACATTTAGGTTGACTGCATATCTTCACTATTGTGAATAATGCTTCAGTAAACATAGGCATGCAAATGTCTTTTTGACATAGCAATTTCTTTTCCTTTTTATAGTGTCTAAAAAGTAACCACTGTGATCAGTCAAAATATATAGGGTAAATGAGAAATTGTAGCCAAATGTACCTTTATTTACAAAATCTTCATTACAAACTTTTACAAAGAGGTGGCCAACAGGTTATAGAATATTTTGTAAATACAGTAGAACCTCTGTTACTCTGTTAAGTTGACCACCCAAAAGACTACAACAAACTGGGCAAGATACAGAAGTGTTCAACATAAGGAAGTGGGACTACCCTACTGGTGTGTACCTGGAGTGCATGTCCGTTCTGTGAGAATTAGGTCAATTTAAAGAGATAGTCAGATAGGGAGGTGATCAACTATGGAGATTCTACTGTATTTATGTAATTTGTGTATGATGAATTTAGGAGTGACTTTTGGGACACCTGTATATACCCAATTATGGAATTACTGAATCAATGGCAGTGTAATTTTTAACTTTTTCAGAAACTTCCATAATGTTTTCCAAAACTGCTGTTGTTTTACAGTCACACTAATAGTGTGTGAAGGTTTCTTTTTCTGCAAATCCTAGTCCACGCTTATTATCATTTCTCTTTTTGGTAACAGTCATTCTAATAGGTACTAAATAATACATCATAGAATTTTCCATATATTTGTTGGTCTTATATTGAGAAATGCCTATTCAGGTCATTTGCCCATTTTTAAAATTGGTTTTGTTTTTAATTGCTATTGAGCTGAGTTCCTTATATGTATACTTTTAGATATTAACTCTTCATCAGATGTATAGTTTACAGACATTTTCTCTCATTCTGTATATTTCCTATGCATGCTATCAATTCTCTGCTGCGTAGAAGCTTTTAATTTGGTGTAATCACATTTTTCTATGTTTTCTTTTGTTGTTTGTGCTTTTGTGGTCTTGTCCAAGAAATCATTGCCCAGACTAATGCCATGAATATTTTCCCTTATGTTTTCTTCTAGCTTTACAGTTTCATGTGTGTTTAAGTCTTTCATCCCTATTGATGTGCTTTTTATTTATAGTGTAAAATGAGGGTCTAATTCCATTCTTCTATATGTGCATATCCAGTTTTCCCAATACCATTTAATGAAGAAACTACTTTTTCATGATCGGGTGTTCTTGGCAACTTTGATGAAAATCAATCAACTGTGAATGTGTGGATTTAATTCTGAGCTGTTTTGTTCCATTGGTCTGTGTCTTTTTCATGCCATTATCATGCCATTTTGATTACTGTAGCTTTGTAGTAGATTTTAAAATTAGATAGTTGGGTGCAGCACCTGTGGCTCAGTGAGTAGGGCATCGGCCCCATATACTAAGGGTGGCGGGTTCAAGCCCAGCCCTGGCCAAACTGCAACAAAAAAATAGCTGGGCGCTGTGGTGGGCGCCTGTAGTCCCAGCTGCTCAGGAGGCTGAGGCGGGAGAATCGCATAGGGCCAAGAGCTGGAGGTTGCTGTGAGTCCTGTGATGTCATGGCACTCTACCAAGGGCATAAAAGTGAGACTCTGTCTCTACAAAATAAATAAATAAATAAATAAAATTAGATAGTTGGATGTCTCCAACTTTCTTCTTTTTGCTCAAGGTTTCTGGGCTACTTGGCATCTTTCGTGGCTTTATAAAATTTTTCTTTTCAATTTCTGGGGGAAAAAATGCCATTGGGATTTTGATAGGGACTACATTGAATCTGTAGATAGCTTTGAGTCACATGGGCTTTTCTTAATTAAAAAAAAAAAAAAAAATTCAATGCAGTTCAAATCAGTGTATCTGATTGATCTGAGCTTGTTCACTGCCAAACCCAGAAATAGGGCTGCTTATATATTTCTCTGCCTATATTTGTCTGTGGTAACCAAGATGTAAAGGAGTCTGCTTCATTGAACTTTAAACTTCTTATTGTCCTTATTTTTCTGGATCTTGACAGATTTAGCATCCTTTCACCTGGCTGTGATCAGAAAATCCTTGATGTCTTTACCTTTTCTAAGCATGGCCATTAGGCATGCAGAAATGGTGTGGACCAGCATAGCAAGTAGTAAGAAGTGAGGAGGATGAAACAGAATCTATATGGATTTTTTTTCACACTTTTATTGAGGTATAATTTACATTATACAAAATACATACATTTTAAATGTACAGTTGGTGAGTTTTAGTAAATTTATACAGGTGTGTAATTATTGCCTCCAAAAGTTTCCCCTAATTGCATGCATCACTTCCTGATCTTAATGCTTCTTCAGATAATTACTTATCTGATTTCTGTCACAGAAGGGTAACTTTTTCAGAAATTTCATACTAACAAAATAATTTAAAATGTAGTCTTTTGAGTCTTTTTTTTTTTAAACTTAGCTTAATATTTTTAATAATAACGTATTCTTTTGATCCAGATGTCTTTTCATTTATTTGTATCTACATCAATGTTTTATTCTATTCAGTGTACAAATCTTTCACCTCCTTGATTAAATTTACTCCAACATGATTTTAAAATTTGTTTGTTTGCTATTTATTTATTGTAGTTATTGTTGATAAGATTGCTTTCTCGATTTTTTTTATTTTTTATTTTTTTATTAAATCATAGCTGTGTACATTGATATGATCATGGGGCATCATACACTAGCTCCATAAACCATTTGACACATTTTCATCACACTGGTTGACATAGTCTTCCTGGCGTTCTTTCAATTATTGTGCTAAGACATTTACATTCTACATTTACTAAGCTTCACATATATCCTTGTAAGATGCACCTTCTCAGGTAGGTAGTTGTTAGTGTGTAGACATGCCACTGATTTTGAATGTTGATTTTTTTATCCTTCAACTTTACTGAATTCATTAATTAGTTCTAACTCTAAAACTCTAACTTTAGAGTTTTATCCATAGAAGATTCTTTTATCTTCAAACAGACAGCTTTTTTTCTCATAATTTCAAAATATTAATGGGCAAAAATGTTTTTGTTCATGGATAGTTTTGGAATGCTTGAGTCAGAACTATTAGTGTGTCCTATATCCATATACTATTCACTGTAGCCATTAGGTACATTTTTGCCCCTCTCCACCTTCTCCCTCCCTCTTGCTTGTTTTCTAATAACTTTCACTTCTGCGTCTATCACTTAGTTCCAGTTCATTAAAGAATATATGACGTGTTTTGCTATTCTTTTTTTATTGAGACAGAGCATAAAGCTGTCACCCTGGGTAGTGTGCGGTGGCATCACAGCTCACAGCAACCTCTAACTCCTGGGCTTAAGCGATTCTCTTGCCTCAGCCTCCCAAGTAGCTGGGACTACAGGCGCCCGCCACAACACCAGGCTTTTTTTTTTTTTTTGGTTTCAGCCATCATTGTTGTTTGGCAGTCCCGGGCTGGATTCGAACCCGCCAACTCAAGTGTATGTGGCTGGAGCCTTAGCCACTTGAGCCACAGGCACAGAGCCTATTCTTGATATACTTTTCTTAGGATATTGATCTCAGACATAATTTAACTTCTTTCCAATTGGGATGTCTTTTAGTTCTTCCTCTTGCTTAATTTCTCTGGCTAGGACATCTAGTACTATGTTGAATAGAAGTGGCAAGTGTGGGCATGCTTGTTTTGTTTCTGATCTTATAAGAAAAGTTTTCAACTTCACATCCTTTGAGTGTAATGTTAGCTGTGAGCTTTTATATATGGCCTTTATTGTGTTGAGGTACATTTCTGTTATAGCTTATGTGTTGATAGTTTTTCTAATGAAAAGATGGTGAATTTTGTAGAATACCCTTTCCACAACTGTTGAGAAGGTAATTATGAATTTTATCCTTCATTCTGTTAATGTAGCATATTGCAATTATTGATTTGCATCTTGTGAATCATCTTTGCAACCCAGGGAAAAATCCCATTTATAATGATAATTGACTCTTTCAATGTGCTGTTGAATTTGGTTTGCTAGTATTTTCTTGAGAGTATTTGCATTTATATTCACTGGGAATAGTATTCTGTAATTTTCTTTTCTCGTAGTGCTGTTACCTGGTTTGGTGTCAGGGTAATAGAGGCCTCTTTGATTTTAGTGAATAGTTTGGGAAGGATTGGTATTAGTTATGTACATATTTGGTATAGTTTTATAGTTTAACAGTAAATAACGGGCTCCTAGGTTTTTCTCTGATAAAGACTTTTTATTTCTAATTTAATCTTATTACTGGTCATCCAGACTTTCTCTTTTTTTGATAATTTAGTCTCGGTAGATTGGATATGTCAAGGAATTTTACTATTGCTTCTAGGTTGCCCAGTATATTGGCATATGATTATTCCCAATAGTCTTTTTTTTAATTTGTGTATTATCATTTATAAGGTCTTATTCATTTCTGATTTTATTTGTTTCTCCTCTTCTATTTTTAGTTAACTAAAACTTTGTTGATTTTGTTTGTCTTTTTAAAATATCAACTCTCCACTTCAATGATCTCTACTAGTATATTTTTAATTTCTATTTCATTTATTTCTGTGCTCTTTATTTTTAATTTTTTTCCTTCTCTAACTTTGGGCTTAATTTGTTCTTTTTTTGCTAATTCATCAGGTATAAACTTAGCTTGTTTATTTGGTATTTTTCTTCCTTTTGAACATGGAAGGATATCCATAGGTGTGTATTGCTGATTTGCTCTCAGAATTGCTATTGGTACTTCCCAGACTTTTGGTATGTTGTGTTTCCATTTAAGTTTTCCTCAAGCTATTTCTTAAAATCCCTTTTAATTTCTTATTTTATCGATTGGTTTATAGGAGCATGTTGTTTAATTTCTACTTATTTGTGAATTTTCCAAAATTTCTTCCATTATTTATTTATAATGTTATACCACTGTGGTCAGAGAAGATCCCTGATACGATTTGAATCTAGAAGATATTTTTAAATGAATCGCAGTGAAAGCACAACTTAGCAAAATGAGTGGGAAATAGTTAATACCTTAATTTAATGGAAAGTTTTAAATTTGAAAGTTTGTATTAAAAATAAAAGAGGTTTGAAAGACAAATCTCGTATGTTCTTATTCATGTATGGGAACCAAATTTGATCAAACAATTGATCTCATGGAGACAGAGAGTATAATGATGGTTACCAAAAGTTGGAAATAAAGTTGGGATGGTTAGTGCATACAGAAATGTAATTACATAGTTACATAAAATGAACACTGATAGCACAGTATAGTAACTAAAATCAACAATAAGTTAGGGTATGCTTTCACGAAAATAAAAGAGTGGAATTGGAATGTTCCTAACATACACAATAAATGCCTGAAGTGATGTATATTCCATTCACCCTGATTTGATTAATACACATTGTATGTATGCATCAAAATATTACATGTACCCTATAACTATATACAACAACTATGTACCCATAATAACTACAAATAAAAAATTTAAAAACGTAAAAGTTTTTAAATCAATATTCTAAGCTTAAAACTCAAAGAAGACAGAGAAGAGTAATTTAAATCAAAAGTACAATTGACACAGCCCTGTACAGTTAAAAATCAATGTACAAATTAAATTCCCCCAAATTTGACCACTAATAGACTGATGCTTATTAGAAACGTATTGATAACATAAACAGTTAGGGTTTATCTCAACAACATAATGTTGATTTAACATTAAAAAAATCTGTCAAAATAATTCACCACACTACTGGAAAATAAAGGCAAAATTCGTATGATAATACATTTGGCAAAAGCATTTCACACAATTGAGCACCTACTTATGATTAAAAAAATCTCTCAGCAAACAAGCAATATAAATAAAACTTTAATACATCATAGTGAAATACTGAATTCTTTCCATTTGAAATCAGGAATAGGGCAAGTATTTCTACTCTCCCCACTTTATTTTCATTGTCCTGGAGGCCCTAGTTAATTCAGTAAGAAATAATAACAACGATAGCAAGGATATCAATAATTTAAGGTTTAAAAAGGAAGAAAGAAAGGATCTTTATTTTCAGACAGTATGATTGTTTAGAGAACAGAAAAGCATCTGCAAAAGAAAGGCTAGTAGATCAAATGAGTGAATTTGGAAATATTGCAGTACAAAATGACAACATGCAAATATCAATTTGGTGTCCCTATGCTAAAAATAACTAGAAATTAAAAACATGATAGAATGCACCTCTAGTCTGAAAACTAAAAAACATGACTGAGAATATATTCATAGAATATGCATAGCATATTCTTGATGGATTATACTATGTTGAGGACATCAGTTATCTCCGGTTTGATCAGTTTGATTCAATGAAATCCCAGTCAAAATCAGGTATTAAAATATAAACTAATAACTCAATTGGAAATTGTATGTGGAAATGTGAAGAATCTAAAGTATTCAAAATGATTTTGAAGGAGACAAAGCTAAGGAACTTAAACTTACTGACTTTGAAGTTAGTACAAAGCTACAAATATCAAAATAAACGGTGGCCATAAAGTTCGTATGCAATTTAAACCACGTACTTTATGGGCACCATATATATGATATTTACATAATTTAAGATGAATAGATAATTAAAAGAGAATATACTTATACATGATATGATCTTATTCATGGTTTCACAAAAGAGGCATCAAAATTTTCAGTGGGGAAGTATTTATTTAACAGATTATGTGGAACAATTAAATATTAAAATGTAAAATACAAATAAAATATCTATTTTGACATCTGTATTACAAAATACACAAACACTAATGTGAGATTTTCTATCTGCCTAAATTTAAAAGCTATCATTATAAAGCTTCTAGAAGCAAACACAGAGAAACATTTCTACGACACATGATAGGCAAAGATTTTGTAGAATATTAAGAGCACTAACCAGAAAGGATAAATATAATTAATTGATTTGCCAAATATAAACACTTGCTCATTGAAAGGCATTCTTATGAAAATAAGCTACAAAGTAGGAGAAAATATTTGCCATGTATATGTGTGTATATATGTGTGTATACGTCTACATATAGAAAAGAGAAACTCCATAACTCAATAATAAAGAGACAGTTCAATTAAATGATGAGTAAACACCTGAACAAATTATTCTTAAAGAATAATATATGGATAGTCACTATACGTATGAAAAGATACAGCTAATCATCAAGGAATAGCAAATTAAAACCATTAGATAACATATCATATAACTTATAACGGCTAAAATTAAAAAAAAAAAAACCAGCAACACCAAAAATTAGCAATGGTGTTATAATGTTACAATCACCTAGGAAACTGGTAGGTAGTTGCTTATTAAGTTAAGCATATACCTACCCTAAAGCTCAATACTTCCATTCTAGCTATGTTTATAAAAACAGTGAAAATGTATGTCCAGGAAAATACTTACATATGAAAGAATGCCCAGAAGAGCATTATACATAATAGCCCCAAGCTAAAAACAATATAAATGTCTATCACACAGGAGAATGAATATACAAATTATAGTATATTCACATAATGCAATAATATTGAGAGATAGAAGTACAAACTGCTGATAAATGCAATACCATGAATCAATCTCAAAAGCATTGTATTGAGCGTTGAGTGGATACTCACAAAAAATACAGAATTTTTTATATCATTTATATAAACATGCAAAATTGGCAAAATTAAGTGTTTACCTGTGATGCCAGAGGGATTCCCTGGGAATGTGCATAAGAAAATACTCAGTAGTGATGGATATAAATATTTATTTGATTTTGAATTACATAATGTATGTATTACATAAATGTATATGATTGTCAAGGATTGTTAGGGTTTACGTCTTTCACTGCATGTAACCTTTACCTCAATGAAAAAATAAGCCAAATGGGGACAAATGTTATATACTGGACTAGAATTAAAAGACCTCAATGTTGGAAAACAAAAAGACAAAAGGATGTTCAACTTTGGAGAGCAGGAATAGAGTTAAGTGTTAAGGTTCAGCATAATAGCTCTGAGAGGGAATCTAGTTTAATCTTTTTTGAACAAGTACTGGACTGATTAAACAGATCTTAATCTGTTTATGTTTATGTAAGCATAACGTAGGAAGATAATAGAAAGGGGGAATTAATGAAAGAAGAATGTCAAAGCTAACATTTATTGTGTGCCTACTACTTTATATATTTTGTGATAGGCACATAAGAAAAAATATAACCCATATTACTATCTTTTAGAAAATATTATTTTTATTTTACAGAGTATGGAAAAGGTCCAGAGAACTAAAATCTAAAATCCATAAAAGTAGACAGGTCTAGTAAAGAAGATGCGAGTAAAATGGTGAATCTTGAGGCTGAATGAACTCAGTTTATACACATTTCAATTTTTCTGCATAGTATAGTGAAAAATGTTTCAACTAAACTTTTAATTCAAAGATTATAAAATTTTCAGGTGGCGCCTGTGGCTTAGTGAGTAGGGCACAGGCCCCATATACCAAGGGTGGTAGCTTTGAACCCAGCCCTGGCCAAACTGCAACAAAATAAAAAAATTTTTTTAAAGATTGCAAAATTTTCATAAAAATTTTAATTTCTGAAAAGTCCTAAAAATATTAGAAGAATTTTTTTCCATCCGGGGTTACGTCTTCATGTAGAGAAAACTCATCTGAAGCTCAGTAACAAGCAGATGGCTCCCTTAGATGGGACTTAAATAAGACAAGTGACCAAATATTTTACTATGGTTCCCTGACTTATGACCATGTTCATCCAACTCAGGGCCAGAGAGGATATAGAAAAAAGGTGATGGTATTACACAACAAAACAAAACACTAAGCGCAGACTCCATACTAGGAGCCATTGGATTTGCATTTAACAGAAGGCAGCAACAAAAATGATCATGCCAAAATCACTTCCTTGTAAAGAATAAAGACAAAAAAAAAAAAAAAAAAAAAAGGACTTGTCCCAAAGGAAAGCCTTTGTTTTACAGTGACTAATTCCTTTTGAATGTGTTCCAACTTGTTGTGTACATGCTATATTAATAATAGAGAAATTCACAGAGAATAAATTAATTTCTCACAATAGCTTAACTGATGTTGAAGAATAACCTTCCCCTAGGAAAATAAGTGCAATAATACTCCATACATTTAGGACCTGTGTAATTAGCCTTGGCAGGTGAAGAAAATTTGTAATTCACTTATACTGTATGAGCCTACATTTCTTTCTCTCTAAAATGAAAAGATAAAGGGGGGGGAGACAAGATGGCGGACTGAAGCCAGCTTTTCACAGAGGCTCCCGTCCAGAAGGAGAGTTAAAGGATGGAAATTTAGTAAGTAACCTGGAGGATTCGAGCTATACCAGGAGAGAAGGTTGGAGATCGCACA
>CAUYPK010156204.1:0-28386 GCA_963574355.1 Loris lydekkerianus
GCATCTTACAAGGGTACATGTGAAACTTACTAAATGTAGAATATAAATGTCTTAACACAATAACTAAGAAAATGCCAGGAAGGCTATGTTAACCAGTGTGATGAAAATTTGTCAAATGGTATATAAAACCAGTGTATGGTGCCCCATGATTGCATTAATGTACACAGCTATGATTTAATAATAAATAAATTTAAAACGTAAAAAATAAATAAATAAATAAAAGATTTGCAGAGCATTAGTGATTTCTGAAGCTGGATAATGGAATAGGAGGAGGATCATATTATTTTCCTGCTTGTTTGTATGTTTCAAAATTTCCATAATAAAATGATTTTTAAGGTCTCAAAATATTCAGTGATAGTGTAATCTTGGAATCCTAGTGGAATTCTCATGATGGCCCCACAACAATGGAGATGCAGGAATATTAGTACATCAAGTAGAAGATCATCACATTCCTCTGGAAAGACTTCATATGCCCCAACCAAGAGAAAACAGTATTTCCCAGAGGTACCCACTAAATTTTATATGAAAAGATGGACATTAAGCTACTTGCTTAATTCAAAGAAAATAAAATAATCCTGCACAATTGGAAGGTTTCCCTCCAAGAAGGCCTGTAAAATAGTTCTCTATTCATAAAAAAACATTTCCTAACATAGAAAATATTCATCTATTTAAATGTGAAATGTATCATTCACAGGGAGAAAAAACTTCACTGTTACAACTTTGTGCAATACCTTTCTACAATAGGAATACAATCATCTTCTTCCTTATTTTAAAACTGGGACTATCAAGACCCGTAAGCACACCATTATTCTTTCCTGGCTTTGCCTCCCTGTCAACAGAAAGATGAACTAGACATTTCCCCTAGTGGCTGCAGAGTTTATAATACTTGCATAATATGTTAGAGAAGAAAAAGACCAGCTCAGTTCAATTGCAACTGAGAATAAACACGTGTAATTGTGTTTGTCCTGATTCTGTCATCTTATAAATTTTCATAGATTTACCCACAACCCATAAAAGATCGATTTTCAAAACTGCAGAATGTTTATTCTCTATAAAATTTTGGTTAGAGCTCCTTCCCAGCTGATTCATTTGGCTTTTTATGATATGTAAATTAGTTTTAGGATTTACTATAGTCTTTGACAATGGTAGATGACACTCACAAACAATCAGTGATGATATGGTCAGTTGCCATAAACATACGATCCAGAAAGGTAAACAACAGACATGCCAGCTCATCCTCTAACCTGGAAGGTACCCAGGAATCTCTTTAGGCAGACGCCTAAAGGGGGAGGTATTATTACATTGATCAGTATATTTATTTCTAAAGGTTATCATAACAAGGACAACAGACTGGCTGGCTTAAACAACACAAATGTATTGCCTCATAATTCTGGAAGGCAGAAGT
Organism: Loris lydekkerianus; assembly: GCA_963574355.1. Classification (NCBI taxonomy): domain Eukaryota; kingdom Metazoa; phylum Chordata; class Mammalia; order Primates; family Lorisidae; genus Loris; species Loris lydekkerianus. Next base: position 1,406 of record CAUYPK010156204.1, read on the forward strand.
TCTAGATCCAAGTACTGGCAGGCTGGTCCCTCCTCAGGGCTATTGAAGAGACTCCATTCCAGGTCTCTCTCCTGGCTCCCGGTGGTTAGACGGCAATCTTTGGCATTCCTTTGCCTATAGAGACATCACTTTGATCTTTGCCTTTGCATTCCCATTTTGTTCTCCCTCTGTGTGTGTCTTCTTGTGGCATTCTCTTTATATGGGTACAGATACCAGTCATAATGGATTTAGGGTTCCTCTCACTCCCGTGTGACATTATCTTAACTAATCCTATCTGCAATGACTTGATTTCCAAATGAGGTCATATCACATACTGAGGTCCTGTGGGTTAGGATTTTTATATATATATATATATTTTTTTTTTTTTTTTTTTTTAGGGAGAACACAATTCAACCCATAACAGCCAAGAGAGTCATAAAACAAAGAGGTACCCATACCATTTTTCATAGTTCAGCTAGCAAGGATCTGCTTTCTAATTTTATACAAATATGTTGATATTTTGTTTAACCACAGTAGAAGAAAGTGTCTAATGATAGCCTTACTGGGGCTATAATCAGCTTATTAGTTATAAGTTGTAGCTACTATAAGAATGAATTGTTATAGTGAAAAAATGAGATGGAGGCTGGGTGCGGTGGCTCATGCCTATAGTCCTAGCACTCTGGGAGGCCGAGGCAGGTGTATTGTCTGAGCTCAGGAGTTCAAGACCAGCCTGAGCCATAGCAAGATCCCATCTCTAAAAATAGCCAGGCATTGTGGTGGGCGCCTGTAGTTCTAGCTACTTGGGAGACTGAGGCAAGAGAATCACTTGAGCCCAAGAGTTTGAGGTTGCTTTGAGGTGTGATGTCACAGCATTCTACCGAGGGTGACAAAGTGAGACTCTGTCTCAAAAACAAACAAAAAGAGATGGACATTTACTTTCTCTTCATTTAGTCATCTGAGAATAAGCAGTCTTGGGGGTGATTTGATAATCCCAAACTATTGGCCACCCAGGGTTCTTTTACATTATTGCTATCTTTAATGTGAAGCTTCCATCTCTGGGCTCAAACGGTTGCTTCAGTTCTTGCTATCATGCTCACTACACACCCTAGTAAGACAGAAATTGGGGCAAGGGAGTATATGTCCATAGACAAGTGGGAAGAACACATCACTTTTCTCAGCCTATTGAAGAAAACTTAGCCAATGGCTATACCAGCTGCCAAACGCAGTCCTGGGCTATACCTCAGCTGGGAAATGCATTCCTAAGTCCACGGCCAATTAAAACAATCGCCGTGGAAGAACAGAAGAGCAGACGTAGTGTGGCCACTGTCTCTGCCAAACCTGGTAATAATCTTCAACTCTTTGCAAACTCTTTCCATTCTTATGAAATTGTTTACCTCCAAGTTTCAAAGACCTCATACTATCCTTCATCCTGTTATCCTTTTAAGATATCTGATATAATTGATTTGCTTGGAGTTCTTTATTCCCGCTCTCCTGACTCTCCTAATTGTTACTTCTTAGTAATATTATTTTCTTTTCCTCCTTCTTGTCTTCCTAAAGGTAAATGTTTCCCAAAGGCCAGTCTTTTTCCTCCCTATATATCCTTCTGCTTGCCAAGTCATCAGCTTCCTTGATTTCAGCCATGAGTTTGAAGTTGCTGCTACCCATATTTCTTACTTTTGCTCTACTCTCTCCCCCATACCCCTACTCCACATCTGCTTCTGTGCTGGGCTTTGCTATCTGGACACCTTGTCAAAGTATCAGACATCACAAACCAAATTTATGTTATCTTTCTGACACCCGCTTCCTTTCACTCTCATTAGTATCATTCAAATAATGGTTCAAGGCTCTTTTGTTTTGTTTTGTTTTTAAAGAATTCCTCACCCCATTGAGTCAATCAGTACGTTGTATCCATCTGCGCTCCAGAGTTGACATCCTCTGACCCACTCCTGAAGCCATTGTTCCAGTTCTGGGACTGACCCCATCACCTCTTAGTCTAGACCACTCTATCCATTTCTCTTTCCATTCTATTTCTTCCTACACTAATATCAGAGATCCCAAAGCACAACTTTGAAAAAAATGAGAGAGAGCATGGTTATTGGGGCCAACCATGATTCATATCTCAAGGGAAAGTATTTTTTACTTCCTTTTATTTTCCAGATAGTTATCTTCCAGATAGATGCAACATCTCATATAACACTCAATGACATTTACTAAATTAATAGCTAAGTAAATTAAGCACATACCGTATATCAAGCACTGTGCTTGATAAACAACTTTACCTTATGTTAATCTCACAACCTAAAAGGGTAAATACTATGACTGTTCTCTTTGTTTGCTGAGAAAGTGAGATGAAGAAACTGAGGCTTTTAGAAATTAGGTAACTTACTCAGGGTCTGACATTGGTTAAATGATAGAACTAGGAGTCCAGTTGGTTTCCAGAATATCCTCTCATAACCATTAACTTAACCTCACTTAAGATCATTATTACTATTATTATTTCACAAAGCAAAAAGGTTAAGTAACCTTCACGTGGTCATAGCCATAATTCAACCTTACATTGACCTTACTCCAAAGTCAGGTTCTTCCTTCCACTTTAAACATGTCCCATTTATGAGATTTTTGTATCTATGCACTATTGAGGTTAATAGAAACTAAGAAGAGAGAAGCAATTAATCAGTACAACACCATCCACAGTTTTGGAAGAACATCCAAAGTGTACATTCTCCACATCATATGGGGCATTAGCTTTACAAAATCACACATACTATTTCATTGAAATTCTACTTACGATTTCTCTGTATTCCCATCCCTGTTTGTTAGCCATTAAGAGGATGTAATGGGTCCCTGTTAGACTTTGCCTTAAACTTTCAATTGCTTGGATATTTGGTTCTAGTGTCTATTAAGCTTACCTTGGTCTGGAGTAAAAGTTGAAACCACTATACTAAAATTGGAAAACTACAATAAAACAGAGAATAGGTCAAGTTGATGTTTCCAGACACCTGGTTGCAGATAGTGGGGTAAGAGAGCTCCTATTACCCACCAACTACTGTTGAGAAAAAAACTCCAGGGCTTCTAGTTTTCTCATTATCCTAGAAGATATCTAGATATCTAGAAACAAAAGCAACAGAGGCTGGATATCCTATAACTTTGCATCATGGAGATGAAGATACTTTGAAGTTTATGTAGGTGGCTCAGTTTTGTTAGTATTTGTAAGTACTTATAAGTTACAGGCTGGAATTCCAGACCCCATTTAAGGGAGAGAATGGTCTTTCTTGCCTCTACTTGCCTTCTTAGAGATGGTACATGACTCTTCATGTCCCCTTCTCCTAATTGTGGAAGCATGTTTTAAATAGAAACCTCTGTCAGGGTGTGACTCTGAGTGAGATGGGAAACACATCCTCTAGCTGACCCCAATCAACATGTCATGAGATCAAGAAATAAATCTCTACACATGAATGGATTAATAAACTGTAGTGTATATATACTGTGGAATACTATTCAGCCATAAAATAGATGGAGACTTTACATCTTTTGTATTTACCTAGATGGAGTTAAAGCACATCATTCTTAGTAAAGTATCACAAGAATGGAAAAGCAAGTATCCAATGTGCTAAATAATATTATGAAACCAACAGAAAAACAATTAAACACTCACAGGAGAAAGAAACAGAAGTCTATTCAACTGGGGAGGAGGAAAAGGAGGGGATGGGAGGAAAGAGAGGGATTGGTAAGCTCTCACCTAATGTGCACAATGTAAGGGTTAACAGCACACCCCTTAGATGAAGATTTAACTACTCCTTGAATTTTACCTTAGAAATACAAGTAACATAACCTAACCATTTGTACACTCATTAATCTGAATTTTTTTTAAAAAGCATACTTAAGAAATAAATCTCTAACTTTGCAGTGTAACTAACCTGCCTGGACTGGCATATTCTAATAACAGCTACTTCTACCATCTACCATCTCTTCTTTCTTGCCATCAGAACTTACCTCCATCTCCAGAAGTGGAAAATACCAAATATTCATTTCCAGCCTCCCTTGAAGCTATGGGTAGCTGTGCGGCACAGTTCTGGACAAGTATATGCAAAGGAAATTCTACTTATATTCTAAATATTTTCCACCTTCCAAAAACAGACTCTAAAGAGAACCCTCCTCTCCCATCTTGCTGCTATACACAATTGTATGAAGACATGGGGTAGCCATCCTTGGACTGAGGGGACAAACCTAAGAATTAAATCAATATGTCAAGAAAAGTATCAATGACATCTCTGAGTGGCTCCACCAAACACGAAATTTGTCACCTTAGAACTTACTGCTATGTGTGATGGTAAAGCTCTTGAATATTTTGGTTGCTATTGATGAGGAATATTTTGTTACTTATACCTAAATGCATTCCAACTCATTGTTTGAGGAATATTTCCCTCTCTGGCACTATATTAGTCTAAAATTCCAAAGGCCAGTGTAACCAGCAAATCCGATTGGATACCTGGGAAGAAAAAGCATGATTTGGAAGTTCAATACACAAAGGGATCATCTAGTGATGAAATTTTTTGACTAAACATAAAATCCATGTGCTAATATTATAAAAGGACAGTGAATTTGCTTACATTAGAGGAGAAAGCATAAGAGTATAGATTAGAAAAGCATAATCATGTGTTAATTCATCCTTGGTCTCTTAGCTCACAAATCAATTTTATAGTTAGCCACCTGCCTAGGAAATGCTCAGTTGCCCTAGGAGTAAAAAAAAATCAAAACTAATAGCAACACCATATGTATTTTACCAGCAGTAGGTCTTTGGAGATTGGGAAGGAGCAGACGAAGAAGTGGTTCGATTGTTTTTGAGTCGTTATTTACAGAAGTCACTGGCACCACTCTCCAGTCTAATTTACAGATAATCTACCACCTTTGGTCCCATCTTTTTAAAAACGTGTCCATTTGTCTATATCACCACTCATTAGAAAATACTTTCATAAATGTATTTATTATTAAATATTCTATTGAATATTAACAATTTTACATTACCTTCATCAAAAAATATAATAGACCTAGAAGGGGTACCATTCAGTGCTTTTTGAAGAAGTTACAGAATCCTTAAAACCAGAATAAGCAGGGTCTAACAAATAAAACAGACACTTCAGTGTAAGAAACAAAATCTTTTCCAAAATCGTTCTTCCACCAATCCAACCCACTATTTTCTGTTTTCCACCTCTTTCAGGAGTTTCTTCCAAGTGGTTTGGCTCCATTGAGCCACGCCCAGCAGCAGACACAAATTGAAATCTGTGTTTTTACAAACAGCTCAGACCAGTTACCTCATGATGTCTTTTTATGCACAAGTAAATAACTATGAAATTGGGTGGCGCCTGTGGCTCAAAGAAGTAGGGCGCTGGCCCCATATGCCAGAGGTGGTGGGTTCAAACCCAGCCCTGGCCAAAAACTGCAAAAAACAAACAAACAAACAAAAAAAAAAACCTATGAAATCTATAATGCAAAATTTTGGTTTTATTTTTAGACATAAACTACAAACAAGCAACTGCATGGGCTGGAAGAGATGATAGCTAGTAGAAAATAGGTTTCTGTGGGTTATTTGGGACTGAGAATACTGGTGGACAAAGGCTGGGTGCAGAAGGACTAGTAAGTGGTACAAGGGCCACCTTGGCACAGCTGCCAGGGAGTGACAGGGAATGATGAGCAGACGGAAGAAAGCTTCACGGGGAGTAATGGAGGTGGTGGGAAATAATTCATAAACTCTTCTCAGTAATGAGAAATCCTTTTTTAAAAACCATATCATAGGTTTGAATATGATTTTTTTGTGTGGGATCAACTACTTTCAGAATCACTTTCTTTTTTAGACTCTGAAACGTTTACACTAAAGACTGTGGTGTCATTAGGAAAAATGATCACAAACCTTTGGAAATCCTGATTAGCTAATTCTCCAGCAATTAGCTAATGTCCACAGAAACAACCTTACAATACCAATTCATCAAAAAGTGTTCCAGCTTCATTCTAATGCAGTACATTATATTTAAGAGATTAAGCCATATATAAATGATTAAGATTATCATAATTAATATTCTTCATATTTTTCAAACCTTAAAGTTATTTTTGAAATGAAGATTGATTTTTTTCCCCCTAAAATGCCAAAGCTTTTACATACATACAAAAGTATGACTTGGGGTTTGGAAATTTACTTTGCAGTCTGGGAGCTCCTACATAGTTCACTTAAATAATTTTGGATGCAATTGGCACTTTCAAGCAATTGATGTCAGATTGTCATACCTCATTCTTTGGGACATTAATCTGGGTATTTCACAGCGCTCAAAAATAACTTTGAGACCCAGCATCCTTAGCACAGTGGTTATGGCACCAGCCACATACACCGAGGGTAGCGGTGACCCAGGCCAGCTAAACAACAACTGTCATAAAAAATAGCCAGGCATTGTGGCAGGTGCCTGTAATCCCAGCTACTTGGGAGACTGAGGCAAGAGAATTGCTTAAGCCTAAGAGTTTGAGGTTGCTGTGAGCTGTGATGCTACAGCACTCTACCCAGGGTGACATAGTGAGACTCTGTCTCAAAATAAATAAATAAATAACTTTCAAAACAGTATTTACCAAATTATCTGTAGCCTCTTTCCCCCCAAATTAGAGTATCTAACACACATGATACTTAAAATATGACCAAAAGATAGTAATAGAAATAGTAGAAATAGTTACAATTGATTTTTGAATGCCTCCCCAGAATTTCAATATCAGATTGATTATTTTCTCCTTCAGTAACCTTTCAACACTTATGCATCCTTCCCAAATATGATCTCACTCCTTGTCAAGGCCCAGGCTAAAAAAAGTACAGGGCATATGAGTGAGTCTTAACAAACATTCTGTGAGTGAATGGGTCTGTGAATGAGTGAGTGCTAGAAGAATAAGAAATTAATATACAACCTCCCTTTTAAGGACCGCCTTTCCACCCAGTAACATTTTCATTTTAATACCTTTGCTAATGGCAAAACTCTGTGGTTTGGGGTCAACTGGATTAATGAAAATAGTCAAGACTTCTTTAGCATAAGTCTTGGGGATAAGAGACACAGCCATTGGGATAAGGACACTTAGGAAAACGCAGGCATGATCAAAACTGACTTTTGATTCTAAGTCTGACTTTCTCTAACTGGGCTCTGAAGGCAATTCTAGACAAGATTTGAGCATCAACCACTCTGGATGAGGCTGCCAGTTCCAAGGTGACTAACTCAACAGGCTATGCTCATTGGAATGTAGAGAAACTGACATGCTAATTTTCTGTTTCTCTAATTAGGTTTATACATTCATGCTGAAGGTTTATGTGATATTCTGTAAATATGATTGATGGGGAAGGTCCTATAACTTATTCTAATCTTAAATCCAGGAAACCTCATATTTCTCATCTGTAAGATGGAGAATCAAAGTCGATTCCTATAAACTCTTCCAATGCTAACATTCAGTAATTTTATAAATAAATATGTTAAACATCACTGATATATCTTCAACCACTTTTACTAATATTTCAGAGGTTTTATTTGAAGGAACTGTCCCTTTAAACAACCCCCAAGGCCTTAAGGGAAAATCATGCTTTACAAGGTACATGGCTGCTGGAGAAGATAAGTGAGGCAGACCTCTCTCCCTCCCTCTCTTGCTCTCCCTCTCTTGCGTACACACACACACACACACACACACACACACACACACACACATCTCTGTCCTATTAGCAGTAAACTGTCTCTGTCTCCCCCAAACAGGAACAGTTATAGAGGTCAACAGGATGGCTCGCGAGTTCACATTCATGTGAAATCACTTCTATAATACATACAGAGTAAAGCTGCTCTTTGAATGATTTGTCAACTTTTCACTAAGTGGTTACAACTTCAAAAGCAGAGGAAGTGCCTTCAAATGAAAGTATGACAGCGGGCTTCAGAATGTCCTGTTTCCGATTGTGTCCGAAATATTTTATTCTGTAGATTCCAGGCTGGGCAGTGTGTGGAATATGCCATTCTATGGTTGCATTGCTCTGACCCAGTAATCCCTTGTGCCAATGAAAACTGTTGGTAGAAAACAAACAAGCAAAACCTAATTTTACTCTTTAAAATGTTTAATCAGAAAAATGCATAAGTATTCATTGAACGGCTATTCAAGAAGGACCTACCGTGAGCAAGGCACTAGTTAGACACTAAGGATACAAATTTTTGAAAACCAGCTAGTTTGTAAAAATAGCTTTATGTGTTCTTCCTTCCTAACTACTTCAACTCTATCCATCCCAGGAAGCCTTAACCTGATACTCAGAACACAGGATATCTCCTGCTGCAGAATTGCTACAGCATCCTTTCAGCCCTTACCATACTCCGTGTCAACTGACATTTCTTTTCACACCTAGATTCATTTGTTAAAAATAGGCATCTCCTGAGCACACGTGCCAGACTTGATTCCCAAATACCGAGGACACTGCAGCATACAGGAGAGACGTGGTCCAAAGTTTCATGTGGCTTATGTTCTACTCAGAAGGGGAAGGAAATAAAGGCGATTGACAAACCAACACATTTTAACATTTTAAGGATGGTAAGTATAATGCAGAAAATAAGACAGAAGTCTAAGGAGAGGTCATTCAAACAGTCCACAGAGATCTAGCAAAAGAGCATCCTAGGAAGAAGGAACGGAGAATGCAAAGCGTTCAAAGCAGGAACAAACTTGCTATGGCCAAGAAACAGAGGGCAGGTCAGTTGGAACAGGGGACAGTGGACTGGGGATGCCAGCTGAGAGAGAGAGATCATGTTGGCCCCTGCAGACCACAGAAGAGAGTCCAGATAGTCACAGAGATACAGTGCGATACAGCAGGCTAACTGATTGATGTCCTCAGTGAGGTCGCAGGTTAATTCCTGGGCACAGAGAGTCTGCTCAGCATCCCACACTTCTCAGTCACAGGACAGGACTTTCAGTAACTGATGATCCTTCTACTAACCAGAAGGCAGAAGTCTAAACAGATCTCTAGTGCTGATTGCTAGTCTGACTTGCAGCTTTTGAAAATAAATCATCCTTTTTTATTATCTGCATAACCTTCTTTTACAATAAATATCTATGACTTGTTAAAAATTACCTATGCTGTAGAGCTCTAAAAAGGAAAGAAAAAACTCGCCCATATTTATACATGGCTAGGAAAATGGGCCGCAGGGCTCCTATCTTCAATCTGAACCAGACCAACACACAAATAATCGCTTAAGTTTGAGGTGATCTGAATCAGACACAAATTACCCAAAATTTTACCCACTTACATGCCACTGTCCTGTGGTGTGATATTTATAGAGCTGGGAACAGACATGTTTTCTTATTTCAGGTGCATTGTCAAATCTTTAAATACCTATTCAACACAGGAATCTGGTAGCAAAAGGTACAGAGACAAGGTCTCTCTGAGGAAACCGCGTGAGCATATGATCTCCTTAGCTGAGTCAGGAAGGGTTCAACACTCAAGCCTCTAGTAACTACAATGAAGAATCGCTGGCCACATGCAAACATGCAATACATGTCAGCCGTAGGCCTATGATGCTCCCACGTTTTACAGAGAAATCTCAATGCCTTCCCCCAATACTCCTTTTGACCAATCTGCAAGGAAGCTAGTTAGCTTGTAGGGGTGATGCCTGTGACCATGGGGGGAGAACAAAACAGAATTAACAGATGTAAGAACGGAAGCCATAACCTCATTAGTACCTAATCTCACAAAAGCACACAGCACATTGTTCTGTAGAAAAAGAGAATCAAAATGAAGTCTAATAAATCAACTCAATGCGTCCAGAAGCCTCCTTGGCAATTTGATATTATTCACATCACGTATTAAGTCAGCCTTCTCATTTCTCTTCCCTGCGACTGTTTTCAAAGCTTGAGAGACATATTGGACAGACGTGCTCACCGTGTCTCCCAGGAAACATCGTTATTCACTATCTGCCACGAGACTGATGCCTCCTCATACTTCTCCACCGTGAGGAAGGTCTGATGAGTCTGAAACGCAAATCACATGAGTGATCAGGAACTGCACAGTCGTGAGAAGGAAGCCGGTTTTCAGTGTTCCCCTTGCTGACCGTACACTAACTTACCAACGTTGTATGGAGATGGACTCGTGTTTCACCCCAATTCATAGGTGCTTCTGTTAACATTCTATACAAGGTCGTCACAATGTCAATTGATCTAGTCCATTAAAAACCATGACATTTTTTAGAAATTTGAAAGAAGAGTAATTGTGGAACTGATAGCAAATGTTGGGAATTAGGGGCCAGAAGAGACAGGGAATAAAACTTGAGATTTATAAAGGAGTAAGTCAAGCCCCTTTGTGACATCTTTAATGATCTTTCTCTAGTCACCTTAAGATTTAGAAGAGATAATGGTAAAGCTTCATCATCTTTCTATCTTCAGGTAAATGAATTATTAGTTAATGAGCCTCCCTGAGTGAAAGAATTGAAAAAATACATATAAATCTTCCTTGCCCTGTGGTTCTCAAGGCAGCGCCTATATTTTGTTGTAATGGATTCCTGGAAACCACATCATAAGCAGATTTTATTTCCCCACTGAAGATTGGTATAATAGAACAATTTGTTTCAGACCAAGAATTCAGTTTCAAATAAAGCTCAGATTTGAATTAACATGACAAGTTTAGAGATAAAGCCATAAAAATCCACTACCCCTTAAAATCCCTTAGACTATAGACCTTAAAGCCAAGACTTCTAATTCACCTTTATCCATCATGGTTCTTGACACCTGTCATTCACTAGTATTCAGATAACCCTTTGCTAAATGGATCACTTATTTACAGATGAGCCACGTTATTGTTTAAGATTCTTCTCTGATTATTCAACTGATGGATTATATTCAATAAAGATGTTTTCATAACCATGGTAACTTGTAAAGAGAGCTGTTCCTGTTCATTTAAGGAAAAATGATATTGGGAAGGGCTTAGATTGGGTAGGAGATAGGGTAGGCCCTGAAAAGCATGTAACACACAGACTGGAGAACAGGTCTGAACCTCTGACTATCAGGGCTAGCCTGTCCCTATCTCCCTACCATAATCTGCCCCAGATAGTTAACAAGTTACTACAAGTTACTTATCTTCTCTAGGCCTCAGTTTAGTGATCTGTAAAACAGGAATAATGAAACTTAAGTCATTTGGTAGTAGTGAGGATTAAATTAGGTTCATGTGATAATTGTACATAAAGCATTTATCCTGCCACTAGTAAGCATTCAATAGTGATGATGATGATACAATGATTACTAATAAAGAAGCATACTGGAAATTGTTTCATACCCAGTCCCAGAGCATTCGTAGAAAATTATTGTATTACCATGATAATGCTTTAAGCATTTTTTTTTTTTTTTTTTTGAGACAGAGTCTCTCTTTGTTACTCTTCATATAGGGCCATGATGTCACAGCTCACAGCAACTCTTGGGCTCAAGTGATTCTCTTGCCTCAGCCTCCCAAGTAGCCGGGACTACAATTGCCTGCCACAATGCCTGACTACTTTTTAGAGACGAGGTCTCACTCTGGCTCAGGCTGGTCTCAAACTCGTGAGCTCAGGCAATCCACCCACCTCAGCCTCCCAGAGTGCTAGGATTACAGGTGTGAGCCACTGCACCCGGCCTGCTTTAAGCATTTTGTTCTCCAGCTTCTGAATGGCAATAATGATGACAGAATTTCTCTACCCTAAGGATATTGGATAATAGCTAAACCATTTTGATATAACACTTTGATATCTTCAGAAAATAGTTATAAACATTGTAACATTATATATTTATAATATGTTACTATTCCAGCATAGCTTGACTTGCTGGAGAAATTATTTCAAATAGATACATATTGACTATCTTAAGCAGTAGAACATTTTCCCCCAATGTCATATTGTCACAATTGTGATCCTGGCAATAGATATATTTTAATGAACAAAAATGGGAAGGCTCATTTGGAATGAAGGTATTTTAGATTGTAAGTGACTGTGTTCTGAGAAGAATAGCTCCCAATAAAGTGCTATAGTAAATAACATGACCTTGAAATCACATTTATACATCCACTCTCATTTTCCACTATAAATTTCTTTACTTTTTGAATGTTTACAACTAGAATGTGCCCAGTGATTGCTTGTGTAGTTATAAGAACATTTCACGGAAGTTATAGAAGAGTAAAATTATTTTATTTTATTAATAGATATAGTATATTATAAATGTATGTAATTTATTGTGTATATGACAAAAACACAAGGTCTGAAATGCTTCATAAGAAACTAGTGGCAGAATTACCTCTGGAAAGCAGGTAGGTGGGTAGAGGGATACTTTTACATTCTATTTTATGCACTTCTGTGTTGTTTTTCCTTGGACATGTATTCCATTGTGTCATTTCTTAAAGATTAATAGATAAATGTCCTATGAGTGGTAAAGACTAGGGAAATGGCCAATGCAAGATGAAGTAAAGCACCTGGGCCAGGACTCCAGGTCAGGAGAGTGTCCACTAGGGATCTGTGGTCATCCTGCAGTAGTTGAGGTGGGACTAAAAGTAGCAAAGCTGGAGGAGGAGGAGAGGTCAAACAGGGAGGAAGGAGTCAGAGACACACTTCGCCAGACTGGTTACTCGGCCGTGTTCAGTAGAGTTTTAAATCTGAATACAGTCAAGTGTTGGATGTGTTCCAAAAAATGTGGCATTAGGTGATTTTGTTATTGTGTGACCATCATAAAGTATACTAACCCAAACCTACATGGTGTAGGCTACTGCACATCTAGGCTATAGGGTACAGACTATTCCCTAAGCCACCAAACTGGGTAGCTTGTTACTCTACTGAACGCTACAGACAATCATAACAGAGTGGGAAGTATTTGTGTATCTAAAGATATGAGGCCACCACTGGCTATTCAATCCATCACTGACTGAAATGTCATCACATGGCCATGACTGTACATAAATGGGATTGTGCTCAAATTAACCTCTTCTTGAGAGACAGTGCCATTCTATACACATTGTGCTATATGTGGTCCCAAGAGGAGCTCTTTGTTTCCTGTGTGACTTTTCCCAAACTCAATCCACCTTAACTGTACCCACTGAACACTTTTCCACACCAACAAAATAAGATGGAGAACAAGTTGGCACATTTTTTCTTTATGTTATTAACAATACAGGTATATTCAAATAAACAAATGGCAAAAAAAAAAAAGTGGATTTAAATTTGCAAAAGAAAAGCTTTTGATACTTACCCGGTTTTCTGCTGAATTTTTCGGGTTAGCACCTACAAACATAACTTCAACAACTTCTCCCTGAAAATAAATTTGATAACTTTTAATAAAAGGATTTTTGTTGTACTCCTATTTGGGGCATTATCTAGTATACATTCTAGGACTCAGGGTGCCTTATGGATTCTACTCTACTTAATCAGTGAGTTATCCTCTAAGAATATTAGAGAAAATAACTCTTGCAATAATTGACTGAGTCTAAGAGAGTAGTCAAAACTTCCCATGGATTACTTACGCTTACATGTACAGTTAAACTTATATTTATAGAAGATGGAGTGACAGGGAATATATTTACCCTCCCACCTGAAACAACTAAAAAACTGGACAAAATATGAATTAAACAATGATTTTAGAGACAATTGACATTGGGCAATGAAGAACAGTGATTCTTGAGTGGCAGAAAATAAACAAGGTGAGCTCTCTAATCACCCCACCTTCATGTCTCCTGAGAGTTTACAGGCCATGGCAGAAGGAAGCAGAATTCAGGCCAAGTCAGATGGTGTATGTAAGTTTAGGACATGAAGGTCAGAATCCCTGAAGGACAAATAGTCTTGAGTTTAGGTGCAAAATAATAGTGAGAGGGAAGTAGCACAGAAAGGAGAACCACAGAGAGAGAGAAAGCTCCCCTCCACTCTACATTCATGGAAGGGAACCACCTGAAGCAAGGAAAAGAATGGCCTAACAGGTTAGACGCAGGGGTTCTCAACCTTCCTAAATGCTGCGGCCCTTTAATACAGTTCCTGTGGGTCACTGTATTAGACGCACAATCCCTGGCCTCATTCAGAGTTGTAACAAGTTCCTATTCCCACCAACCAGCCTGAAAAACCTCACAATTCAAAAGACCTTCACTTCATTTTACTTCAATGTGTGTTTGGAGTTTGGGGAAGGGGAAGGGTGGGGAGTGGGTTGCTGGGGAAAATGGGGAAGGGATTTTCCCAGAAGAAAATCTGCTCTGGCCCTTCCTAAAATGCTTAGTAACTGGTAAAATGATAGTTAAAAGCAATGAAACTAAGAGCTACTTCACTGAAGATACAAATTACCAAAATCAGGTAGAGAGAGGATCATTATTCACCCCACAGAAATTAAAAGAATTCTAAGAAACATTATCAACCAAAAAAAGAACAAATTTAATATTAGACCAACAAATTAACAACTTAAACATAAGACCTGAAATTATAACACTACTAAAAGAAAACACGAGGGGAAAGCTCTGTGACACTGGTCTGGGTAATGAATTTTTTAATATAACTCTAAAGGCATAAGTAGCAAAAGTGAAAATTAAAAAATGGGACCACATCAAACTACAAAGCTTTTGGACAGTAAAGGAAACAATCCACAAAATGAAAAGGGAACCTATGAAATGGGAGAACATGTTTGCAAAGAAAATATTTGATATGGTGTTAATATCCAAAATATACAAGACACTCAACTCAATGGCAAGAAAACAATCTAATTTAAAAATGAGCAAAAGACATGAATAAATATTTCCCCAAACAAGACATACACATAGCCAATGGATATATGGGGGAATGTTCAACATCACTAATCATTAGAAAAATGCAAATGAAAATCACAATTATTTGTTACCTCACACTTGTCTGAATGACTTTTATCAAAAACACAAGAGATAGACATTGGCAAGAATGTGGAGACAAGGAAACTCTTTGCACACTGTGGGTAGGAATGTACATTAGCACAGGCATTTGGTAAAACAGTATGAAGGCGTTCCAAAAAAGTAAAAATACAACTACCATAGGAACAACAATACCATTCCTGGGTACATATATGCAAAGGAAATGTAATCAGTCTGTCAAAGAGCTACCTGCATTCCATGTTCCTGCAGCACTACTCACAATAGCCAAGATACGGAAGCAACCTCAGAGTCCATCACTGGATGAACTGGTATAAACACGATGGAGCACTATTCACACGTTAAAAAGAAGGGAATCCTATACCAAGCCAATAGATGATCCAACACATTCCCACATAAGAGAAAAATTCAAATCAATTCAAGGTGGGGGGGCAGGGAAACGAGGGTGCAGGGCGAGCAGAGGAGGGTTGGGATGTGGGGTCACAGTGTATTGCGCACCTCTTGGGGGTGGCACAATTATAAGAGGGACTTTACCTAACAAATGCAAACAGTGTAACCTAATTCTTTGTAACCTCAATGAACCTGTAACAATAAATTTAAAAAAAAAGAAAAAAAGGGAAGAGAAGGAAGAAGGAAGGGAGGGAGGGAGGGAGGGAGGGAGGGAGGGAGGAAGGGAGGAGGGGTGAGTGAGCTCAAAGAACTAAAATTAAACTTTCCATTTGATCCTATGTACTTTCATTCTTTCCTACTCGTGGACTTAAAAGTGTTTTTGGCTATACATTGTCCACTTATCACTTTCAATATTTTCCATGTTAACTTGAATAAATTCAATTTAAAAATAAATAAATAGGGTGGCGCCTGTGGCTCAAAGGAGTAGGGCGCCAGCCCCATATGCTGGAGGTGGCAGGTTCAAACCCAGCCCCAGCCAAAAACTGCAAAAATAATAAATAAATAAATAAATAAATAAATAGACAGGAATCCTATTATTTGAGATGACGCATATGAACCTGGAGGACATTATGCTTAGTGAAATAAGCCAGACACAGAAAGACAAATGCTGTGTGATCTCAGCCATCTATGTAATCTTAAAAAGTTGAACTCACAGAAGAAGAGCAGAGTGTCGGTTACCAAGCACTGGGAGGTTGGGGCATTGAAGAGATGTTGGTCCAAGGATATAAAGTCTCAATTAGATAGAAGTAATTAGCTCAAAAGACCTATTGTGCAACATAGTAACTGTAGATAATAAAAATGTCGTGTATTTTGAAAATTGGTAAGAGAATACATTTTAAGTGTTCTTACCACAAAAATATGGCAAGTATGTGAAGTAATGATAAGTGTGTGTGAAATGGCCATTCCACATTTATACATAATTCAAATGTATAAATGTATTGCACACATTAGTACACATTTAGATATATGTCAAAACATCACATTGTATATAATAAATACAATTTTATTTATCAATTTTAAAAGTAAAATTTTTAAAAACAAAATATTCTATTTAGCCAGTTAATAAGGGGAAAAAATTCAAGACATTCAGAAAAGAAATTCAGAAAGGAATAAGGAAACTTATTTTTATTTGCAGATGTCATGATGCTATATGTAAAAGTTATTAAGGAATCCATACCAAAAAGTAAATATTGGAACTAATAAACTATTTAGCAAGTTTGTAGGACACAAGATTGATATATAAACCCTGCTTCACTTCTCTAAGTTTTTCTTATCCTTGATTTAAGACACAACTTAGCTCTAGTGAATGGTTCTACAACCATCCACTTAAGAAAAGGAATAATCTGGATTTTAGAAATTCAAATTTACACAATTGTCCCCAGAAAAAGATAATTATTTCCCCCTTCTCATTACTTTTACAGAGCTCTGCAGAAATAAGCACAATTAATTACCAACATAATTATCATTGCTAACAGCTGGTTTATGGCATGATTGGTGGCAGATGGTGACATTTCCCTCAGCCCCCGAATCAGGCCCCTGAAGGATTCAAAGTTTTCTCTGAGTCTTACCACTTGATAAGTGGGTTTAGCTGGCTGCAGGACATCCCCAAACATTCTGCCCATCGGTGCTCTATCCACAATGTTAGGAATTAATGGGATTATTAGTTGTTTGAAAAATGGAGGCTCGGGACCTCTGCTCAGGTTGGCTACTGTGTCCTGGAATAAGAAAGCATTTGCTTAAGGAGTGCGCATGCAACATCAAAGAGCCTTTCCCCAGAGTCCACTCCCAGAAATGCCTTCATTAAAGAAGCATGTGCCTCACACCCACACACCACACTCTCTCTCAGAGCTAACAGCCTTTAGCAAAACATGAGGCCAACCTTGATAAAACATGAGCCTAGAGGTCCGTAATTTAAATTGTTGTCCTTAGAAGAAAGTCTTAGCTATTGACAACTCTACATTCCCCTGGGCAGTTTAGTGATCAAAGTACAAGGTTGGAGGCACTCCACGATTGTGAGACAGATAATTACATGACTTTGGACACAGGCCTAACACATGCTAAGTAAGCTTTTGCAATGATGACGCTGTAATTATTCTTTTAATTTTCAAAAAGTATTGCACTTCTTTCACCCAGAGTCAATACCAAGTTGTTGATTTTTTTCCTTAGATCCTTGTATGTACTAACAAAAGAATATATTAAACACATTTTTAATTTAAAATATTTAAGACCAGCCTACATCTTGACTGGTTTAATCTATGTTTTCCATAATATTTATCATTTTAATAGTGTCATAAAAATGCAAATCTCAATTTTTAAACAGCCCTTTATATATATTTAATGTTCCTTAATCCTCACATCATATATTTAGTCTTGACAACAGCAGATGAGAAAGGGATGTATTACCATTCCCCTTTTTAAAATGAGCAAGGAGGGCAGTGCCTGTGACTTGAGGAGTAGGGTGCTGGCCCCATATACATATTCTGGAGGTAGCGGGTTCAAACCCAGCCCTGACAAAAAAAAAAAAAAAGGGCAAGGAGATAATGGGTGTTTTTAAAGGTCACATACTTAGTCTTAAGGTACACAACCATAAAGTTGACCATGAAACAGATTTCTGCAGAATGAATGGATTTTCCTTCACTAAATATCACCAGAAAATTTTAAGAATCTGTTTTTGTAGAAATACCGATATGCCTATGATTGTAATAAAATTTAAATGGTGGTTATCTCTAGGGATGGGTTATAAGTTTAGACTTTTCTGTACAATCTGAATATTGTATAGGTAGGTTTAGTTTTCATGATATAAATAAATAAAAATGGCTCTACTGTGGAGAAAAAATAACAAATCTAAAATGGACAGCAACATTAAGATCAATAAAAACAAGTAATTAAAATACATACAAAGTAAAGACATTGTTTTGAAATTTGAGACACCATTAGCAACTAATGATGAGACATATGAAATTGCCAATAATCAACTTATTTAACCTTCAGAAACAGTAATTACATTAGTTTCAATCTAATATACCCAGGCTCTTTTCTTAAAAGAGTTTTACTATCTTTTCTATGCTATAACTGTTTAACAGCTTTTATTGAGGCTTATCCATCATAAAAGGTCCATTTATTATTTTAAACTCTTTATCCTGTTCATTGACTGATTTTTCTGACACCATGATTATAGCTTCCTAAATAACTGTATCCCCAAAAGAAGATTTGCACAAGTGAAGTCCCTTTAAATTAAATGAACTTGTTCAGGTGTATATAAGCTTTAGGAAGATGTGATGTGTCCATTCCAAGGTACTACTGTATTTCATCTAATCTAAACCCCCATCAATTGTAACAACTTATTCTTCAAACCATCAAGAATGTAAAAACAGGCTACAAAATGTAATCATAAGAGTTCTCTGATTGGAAAAGGCATCCCAGTTTCACAGATATTTGTAATGTGAAAAATGGGCGTTTTCGACTTGAAGACCTACTCCTCAACTCTTGGAGTCAAGACAATATAGCAAAGATTAGAGAACACCGACTCAATTATCAGTTATTGTTACAGTTATAGCTATAGTTAGCTTGATTGCTTATCACCTTTAAGCCTATTTGTTCATCTGAAAAACTGGGGGAAATGATATCTCTTTATTTCATGTGATGCTTGTAAGGATAATGAGATACCATATGTGAAAACATCAGCCACTGCTAAAAGATGTTAACTGAATCTTAATTTTACCATCAGTAAAATTTCATTTATTTTCTTAGAAATTCCACATAGCTATAACTTTTTTAAGTATAAAGGTTGTCAAAGAAGTTAATGTTCTCTTGCTTTTCTGTATGTCTCCCCCCAGCACCTTCCCTAGCCCCATTTGGTTACCGTAGCAATGGCCTTAGCAAGGCCTCTGAAGAGCTGGATGTAAGCTGACAGAGTGTGTGGTCCATAAATTGTAGATGCAGCCTCATATCGTTGAACCTGCAAGAGAGCACAAGTTGTGCATGGTTCTGCACGTTCTAATCCATTTACAGAGGTGTAGCATTTCAGGGAAGGGGGATGTTTGAACATCTCACATAATTCAAAATTGGAAGATCTTCAGGATTGTTTATGGCAAAAAAAAAAAAAGAAAAGAAGAAGAAGAATTGGCATTTCCATTTACTAAGCAAAATAATTGGCTCCTATCAACTACTTGTCAAAGACAGTGCATTCTCTTTGCTTATGATATTTAGACTGTCAATCCCTTTAAACTGAAAGAGTGTGCTAGCTTTGGTCTATTGCAAGTATTTGCAATACTAATGTTTTCCCCCAGGGCATGTATCAGAAGAAAAATCAAAAGTAGTCCTAGTAACTCTTGGATAAACTAGATGCTGATGGTCCTAAGTGGAGGACATTTAATCCATCATGGAGCCATGAGAGCGACCCAAATGCATCTCCTTGTACCTGGCCACCAAGCCTGTGTTTATTCCTCAGAAACCTCAACGTCAGCTAACCTAAAACAGACCTCACTGCTCATCACAGACACACCAGCTTCCCCTCCAACATTCGTCTCAGTGAGCGACTTAGGTCTCCCTTGTGAGGATCATTTGCAGTTACCTTACACTCTTCTCTCTTTCTACATCCTATGAGTCTCCAAATCTGGTAGTTCTACCTGCTTAAAACTGGAGTTTTTAAATGGAATCAAATCCATTTTCTCATCTCTACTCCTTTTACCTTATTCAAAGCCTGATCTCTCACCCAGATCTTAACCACAGCTTATTAATCATGTCTCTGCTTCTACACATTCTTTTCCAATTTGTGTTCTTCCCTGCCACCGTAGTGACTTTTCTAAATCACAAATTTGATCAGAGCATTTTCTTGCTTTGAACCCTTCTGCAGTTCCCCAAAGCTTTCCTTACTGAGTCAAAGCCCTGGTGCAGCTCACAAGACTCCATCCAGTAACCCCTTCCTCCCACTCTAGCCCCATCATATTACCCTCAAAATACTTACTCCATGGAACTCAACTAATTATGGTCCATTGAAGTGCTGAGTTTGCCCCTCCAAACCTTTACACATGTAGTTCCCTCCATATGGAACATGTTCTTAGTTTTTATTTGCCTGAATAATCCTCCCTTGTTCTCAGGAACTCACACAGATGTTACATCATTCTGAATATTCCCAGTCCTCAAATACCCAATCTAGATTGGTACTTTTTCTCCTTATTTTTATAGCAACATGTGCATGCCTTTCATAGAAATGTAATCATCTGCTTTCCTTCATCTTTCTACTAGACCATTAACTCATATTCATCTTGAGAACAAGGACAGATTCTTTTCATTGATATGTCTCAGAAAGTGGCTAGTACAGTATCTGTCACAACATATGTCTGTGGAATGAATAAACGAGCTAATTAATAGTAATCCTTGCAGAAGCATATTCCTTGACCAGGAGACAACATCATAGGGGTTTTTAACCTTGTTTGTGCCATGGACTTCTTTGGCAGTCTGTTGATACCTAAGGACTTTTCCTTTTCCATAAAATGAAATGCATGGGCTTGACAAAGGAAACCAATTAGACTGAAATACATTTATGGACTATAATAAAGTATTTTTGAGATATAGTAGCTTATATGCTTCTTTATGATGCTATTGAATAACAAGATCTATGTGCATATCTAATAACCACTGTGATTATAAAATAGTATAAGAATAAAAGATATTTCTAAATCTGCAACTGTATGTGATACGAAAATATCTGATTCATATTGTTGATAGTCAGAGATATTGCTAATATTATTTGTATTTCCTTCCTATATTTAGAATTGAAGGAAATGCTAGAAGTAGAGAATAGTGAGAAAAAGAAGCAATTATTCCTATCCAAGTTCATCTCAGTTAAGAGCCCTTATTCAACAGGATTTCTTAGAAGGCAGGACCTTCAGTAAAGCCAACAGAGGGCAGCAGGGCAGATTCCATTCCTAATATCAAGGGAATATTCCCAGGGGTAGACTTTGTGCCTCTGTATGAACTACATGCTACAAGGTACACCAGCAGATGTGGGAGAAGTCATTAATTGTGGGACTCTAGATTATTTTCATATTTATAACAACTACAGTTAATAAGTACTTGGGCTGCTTTCTGAATTATTTATAAACAAGGAAGTATTAACAGCCATCATTCTCCCCCTCTCTGGGACTCTGTTTCTTAATGTACATCATGAATATAATAATACTCTACTTCAGTACATTCTCAACTAGTACATTCAATAAATAGCAGCCATCAGTAGGAGTTTTCCCAAGTTCTACAGAGGCTTAAGGCATCAGATGCACCATGAACAGAGTTTGGAATGTTGTATGGCCCAAACAAGGATTATCATCAGTGCCCTGACAAAATAATTGATTTCAGGGAAAGAGGAAGTCAGTGAAACTAGAATTCTTATCCAAACCTGGAAATAACAAACTTGAAACTCCCAAATGATAAAGAATAAGTTTCTGACTTATCCTTCTCTTACGTGCCCTACCTAAAACAGGGTAATCTCTCAGATACACGTCTGGGGAAATTTCAAAAGAAAATCTGCATTTAAGACAATAGTCTTACGCAGGATACAATTCATTTAAATAATGAGAACTTTTTACTTTACCTGGTATTCTTCATAGGTGGTAATGTAATGAGTATAGACATTGCATAGACCTGAAATAATGACAGTCATATTCTGCATCCCATAAGATGCAAATTCCTAGGAGGGAAAATCCCAATAAAATTATCTTTATTTTAGAGTATACTATTATCCCAGTTATATTTAACACACAATCATTGATATAAACTATTACTGTAAGAGATCTCTTTTAACAAAATTCTTCCCAATGATTAAAACTTCCTGAGAATTCAGAGGTATTAAATAGTCCTTGATGAAAAGGTGCACATTACAGTCAGACAAATCCGTGATCTATGAAAATCTTAATGATCACATTTGTAGGTGTAGAATCTTCTTCTTACTTTAATAGAAATTATTTTAAATCAATTTCCTAAAAAATATAATGGGTAGATATTTTAGCTAACTGGAATAGTTTTTTTCAGCTCCAAGTAACAAGGCTGTTGTTGATAATGTCACTTTAGAACCATTACAATATTTACTGAATGTTAAAAAGTCACAAATACAGAATTCCCGAAGTATAATACATTTTATTTAGACTATTCACAGAAATTGAAGATATTAAAGTATGTCAGGATTATTTACTATTTAATCTATAAATTAATATCATTTCAAATTATTAATGCCAATGAAATATTTTCAACATAATGATAATGTCCTGATATTTTTAAAGTTTTGTTCTTCTAACACCAATATTTCATATTCACTTCTAGCCAAGAATTTCAAGAAGTGTGGAACGTTAGTCACCCTAGGGAGAATTAATTTAAAAGATACAGGATTATAAAGAGAATTCTTTCTTCTGCACAAATATAAATGTATAGGTATTTTATTTCATTTTTAACTTACTGCTTGAACTGCCTCTCGAAGTCTTCGTCCAGACATGGTCCTGAATCAAGAAAACAGAATTAAGTTTTCTTATGCAGCATGTGTGCAAAGTGTGCAGAAAGACTTATATGAAAGCCAAAAAGTCACCCTGGCTCATCACATGTCAGAACTCAAAAATAATCCAAAGCTAGAGTTTTTTATTCCTGACTGTCCTATTTTTAAAACACATTCTACACTGAAAACAGTGCATGTGATAAAAGGAGAGAAACAGAATCAGTGAGTATCACTGGCAAAAGATCATCATCATTTTTCATTCTTGATTCCACAAAATATACCAGTTGCACTCGATGCTAATAATTGCTGCGGCAGGTGGAATATATACTACTGTTCCTGCCAACAAAGAACTTACCATTTCTTTCATTCGTTTAATCCCTCAATAAAACACTGAGCATCTACTACATACCAGGTCCACTTCTAGATGCTAAGGATTCAACAATATGGAGCTTACATTCTAGGGAGGGAAGGTCAATGAGCAAGGAGAAAAGTGAGATGACTTGCCAGGCACAGTGGCTCATGCCTGCAATTCTAGCATTCTGCAAGGTCAAAGTAAGAGGATCACCCAAGGTCAGGAGTTCAAGACCAGCCTGAGCAAGAGCAAGATCTCATCTCTACTAAGAATAGAAAAATTAACAGCATCATCTACCTGTCATCCTAACTACTCAGGAGGCTGAGGCAGGAGGATTACTTCTGCCCCAGAGTTTGAGGTTGCTGTCAGCTAGGCTGAGGCCATGGCACTCTAAACTGGGGGACAGAACAAGAATCTGTCCACCATCCCAAAAAAGTGATATGACAATAAGCACTAAGGAGAATAACAGAACAGGGGAAGGATGAAAGGGAGTGGTGGTGGCTCTGATGGTGATGATGGTGTAATGCAGGTGCTGGTGCAGTGGTGGCAATGACAGTAATGGTGGGTGAAGAACTACTTTATACAATGCAAGCAGCACTGCCACTCCTGTTAGAGATTTGAGCAAAGAACTGAAGGACAAAAAGACCTAGCCATGGAGATAACCAGAGAGAAAGTCTTCTAGAAAGAAAGAACCATAGTTCAAAGGCCCTGAGATAAGAACATCCCTGATAAGCCTGGGAAATACAGTAAAATCAAGGTGGCTGAAACAGAGGTGAGCAAAGGAGAGGTAAGGAATTAGATCAGAGTCTGCTGAGGACCACAGCATGTAGGTATGAGGATTTACCCAGAAAAAATGGGAAGCTACTGGATGGTTTTGAGAAGATGGGAGGAAGGTTTCACTTACGTTTTATAAAGCCTAATCTGGCTATTATGCTAAGAAAAGATTACAGAGGAGTAAGGGTGGGATTAAGTAGACCAGAGAGGAGATTATTGCAATAATCTGGGTTAGAGATAATTGTAGCTTAGACCAGGAGCAAGTGAAGAAATCAGTTAGAAAAATAGAAAAGTGCGACTTACAAGGATCTGAAACATTACATAACAAGCAGATTTAAAACATTCTTCCATGATTTTAATACCCAAACTGACTATTTCAAGTACCTCTATTTTAATCTTATTTAAAGTCTTTCTATTCCCACAATAATTCATGGCATCATTTTTGTTTGAAATATGTTTTTTAAATTTCATATTTGTTTCAGGTTAACCACAGTAATAGGCAAATGGGGATTTATTCTTCAAAGGCACTACCAAAAGTGGGTAGGAATGTTTGTCACTATTGCCAAAGATAGTACAGTAACATACCAGGAGGTCAGTAAAGACTTATCTTCCAACAGTAAGAATGACTCCAATAGAAATACACACAAAATAAACACACTTTTAAACTAAGAAATTAAAAAAAAAAAGAACTTACGTTAACTCCCCAGGTATGGCAGTTATGGCCAAGAACCCCAGAGTAATGATCTGAACATCAACGATATCTGGATGCCAGGGGTGAGGTTTTGAGAGCTAAGAATACAAAATTAAAAAAAAAAAAAAAAATGTTAGGTATGTTATTCTTTCTATAGTCAGCAGACAGGTGATAGTCACAGAAACATCTTTATTAAAGGATTTTAAATATTTCAAGCTGGTTTTGATTTTTTATCCTGTTGTGGGATTTATTTCTAATTTATGATTAAATATTCTGTGTGGGCATTTATGTCCTGGTAATAGCATATGAATCACAAATACCAATGACCCATTAACCTGGAATTACTAATGAAGTTTTTGGTAGACTTGTCAATATGGAATCACAATGTATAATAGATAACCAAAGGCTCATCTAAAGTATTATGAGTGACTATCCTTATATGTACACGATAAATAAGGAATTCCATTTTTATAATTTAACTTAATTATTTCTCTTTTTACTCTAATAGCACTGTAAGCTTATAGTTCCTATTCTTGCCTTACTTTCAACCCCTGGCTTTCTTTTTATTACTAAGAATTGCGTTGGCTATATGGGGTTTTTTTCTGGTTCCAAACAAAATGAAGAATTATTTATTCCAAATCTTAGAAGTAGGATGCTGATATTTTAGTGGAGATTGCATTGAATCTGTAGATTGCTTTGGGAAGTATTGACACACTAACAATGTTTATTCTTCCCAGCCATGAGCATGGTATGTTCTTCCATTTGTTAATATCTTCTGCTATTTCTTTTCTTAGGGTTTCATAATTTTCTTTATAGAGGTCCTTCACCTCTTTTGTTAGGCATATTCCTAGATGGTTTATTTTTCTGACGCTAATGTGAAGGGAATTGTAAGGCAATTCCCTTTCATCCTTCCCTGTTATTCTCCTTAGTGCTTATTGTCATATCACTTTTTTGGGATGGTGGACAGATTCTTGTTCTGTCCCCCAGTTTAGAGTGCCTTTGATTAGCTTCTCAACTTGGCTGTTATTGGTATAGACAAAGGCTACTGATTTGTAGACATTGATTTGGTATCCTGAGACATTACTGTATTTTTTTATCACTTCCAGGAGTCTTGTGGTTGAGTCCTTGGGGTTCTCTAAGCATAAGATCATTTCATGAGCAAAGAGCAAAAGTTTGATCTCCTCTGCCATTTGGATGATTTTTCTTTCTTTCTCTTGCCTGATTATATTGACTAGAACTTCCAGAACTATGTTTAGTAGTAGTGGTGATAGAGGACAACCTTGTCTGGTTCCAGTTCTAAGTGGAAAAGCTTTCCGTTTTACTCCATTCAGTATAGTATGAGGGGTGGGTTAGTTGTAGATGGCTTCAATCAGTTTAAGAAATGTGCCACCTGGGCAGTGCCTGTGGCTCAAAGGAGTAGAGCACTGGCCCCATATATCAGAGGTGGCAGGTTCAAACCCAGCCCCAGCAAAAAAAAAAAAAAAAGAAAGAAAGAAAAGAAAGAAAGAAATGTGCCACCTATGCTTATATTCTTAAGTGTTCTAATTAGAAAAGGATGCTGAATTTTATCAAATGCTTTTTCTGTGTCTATTGAGAGGATCATATGGTCTTTCTTTTTGCTTCTGTTCATAGGGTGAATTATGTCTATGGACTTGTGTATGTTAAACCAGCCTTGCATCCCTGGGATGAAACTTACTTGATCATGGTGTATGATTTTTTTGATATGAAGCTGTAATCTATTAGCTAGGATTTTATTGAGAATTTTTGCACCTATATTCATTAGTGAAATTGGCCTGAAATTCTTCTTCTTAGTTGGGTCATTTCCTGGTTTTGGTATCAGAGTAAT
Organism: Loris lydekkerianus; assembly: GCA_963574355.1. Lineage (NCBI taxonomy): Eukaryota > Metazoa > Chordata > Mammalia > Primates > Lorisidae > Loris > Loris lydekkerianus. Next base: position 27,847 of record CAUYPK010156204.1, read on the forward strand.
GTTTGCTTAATATAACATGTTGGGGAAGAGTTCTTCCTTTCCAATTTTTGGGAATAATTTCTGCAGTATAGATATAATCTCTTCTTTGAAGGTTTGATTGAATTCTGGTGTAAAGCCATCTGGACCAGGGCATTTTCTGTTGGAAGATTTCTTATTGTTTCTTTGACCTCATTTCTTGAAATTGGTTTGTTCAAGAGATTTATTTCTTCATGGTTAATTCTAGGGAGAGGGTATGATACCAGGTATTGATCGATTTCCTCCACATTGTCAAATCTCTGGGCCTAGAGTTTCTTGTAGTACTCAGATATGATCTTTTTTTTTTTTTTTTTTTAATTAAATCATAGCTGTGTACATTAGTGCAATCAAGGGGTACAATGTGCTAGTTTCATATGCAATCTGAAATATTTTCATCAACCTGTTTAATATAGCCTTCATGGCATTTTCTTAGTTATTGTATGTAGACATACATATTCTACATTTAGTAAATTTCACCTGTAGCCATTCTAAGATGCATAGTAGGTGTGGCCCCATAAATTATCC